>CAEGAF010061596.1:0-19555 GCA_903067075.1 Micropoecilia bifurca
AGGAAGTTTTCATTCAGTAACTCAGGATTGTTTATTGTAATGGATCCTGTTTTTGCCTTTGAATGTTAAATTTTATACTTGAATTTTTTGTCAATGTTGAGAGGTTTTATTTTGGCTCTTTGCATTATTTAACCTCTTCAGAGCCTCATATGTTATCAGTCTGTTAAAGATAGTATTATTGATAGCAGTTCAATTTGCACAATGCCAGTTTTATTTAGTTTTCTTCTTGGAAAATGTTATTAAAAATATGTTTTTGTCTAAATTAAGGCGAATTCATGGTTCCTTTTTCCACATAATGTAACGGTAGTGTTTATGATAAAAAAATAAAAAAATAACAATTATGTGATTGGTATCGGTGATCAGCCCTCAGGGGGTGATCAGTATCGGTATCGGCAGAAAAAAACCTGATCGGCACATCTCTAGTGTAAACACTACAGGTAAATGTTGAGAGTGTAAAAGAAGGTTTTTTAAAGCATTGGACGTTCACTAAATCTAACAGATTGTGTTGTTCTCTTTCCAGCGTTATTACCAGAATAAGCTAAAACTGGCCATTATTGGTCAGAGTCTGTTTGGTCAAGAGGTGTACAGTAACCTGAGGAAGCAGGGTCACAAGGTCGTGGGTGTGTTCACAGTTCCTGACAAAGATGGCAAGGCCGACCCCCTGGGTAAGGTAACCGCTTAACTGCTGTCACTTTAGCTTAACTGCTGTCACATTGTTGCTGTTTTGTTAATCTTCTGGTCCTCATTTTTTAAAACATTTTCAACACATTAGTAAAGTATGAACAACAAAAGGTTGTTCAAAGCAAAATAGTTTCAGGTCTTTAATGAAACGTTAACACAAAAAATAACTTTCAGTTTAAGCTAGTTGGGTTTGCTGCTGTCTTGAGCAAATTTGACAAGTTTTCTTACAATATAAAAACTGAAGAAAAATGAACAACATTTTGTAATTATGCTTCACAATGTGAGGAAAAGAATTGGGTTGTGGAAATGCTCAATTCAGGCAACAGTATTTGCCTCCTTACATATTTCTCTTTTTTTGTCTTTTGTGTTTCATTAAAATGTTTTTAGATCATCAGAAAAATTTTCACACTGGACAAAAAGAATAAAAAAACAACAAAAAATGCAATTTTCAAGTGACAATTCTATTAATTAATAAAGAGTAATTTCCTCTGATGGTAAATAATAAATTGACAATTAACAATAAAGCTCCAAAAGCTAAAACGGTTTGAAAATAAGAACATTTTTCAAATTGCTAATTATTGCCTGACTTTAGACCAGTGGGGACAGTGTTACTCTGTTTTTCTGTAAAAATATATTTTTAGTAACATAATATGATTCCAAATACAGGAGCCACAAAAATAACAACATTAAGTAGATTTTTAGACTTCCTGGGAGGATCTCTGTGAAAACGTTACCATCAAGAGAGTTTGTAATGGATTTGAGCTGTGGGTCAGCAGAGGCCGGCGCTGTGGCCTCTGTGTGTTGACTGCACTGTGCTCTGGGACAAAGACATGCCTTTATCCCGTTTTAGCTAAGGCAGAGTGATTCCATTGTCTGTGCTGGAAGAGGCACAGAGATGAAAAACCAATGAGTCGTTTGCAGGAAGCTGTAGACTTCCAGGTCTTACATTCAGGTTAGAAAATATCCCAGAAGAATCTGAGTAGAGTTTGGATTTTGTTTCAGCTCTGGTCTGGATCTGCTGGCCTGAGAGTTTTCAGGTCTGGCTGTGGAGACCTTTGACCTCCATACCATATAAAGTATAACAAGCTTGTTTATGCTGCCTGAGGTGCTGCTTCCTGCCAGGTTTGTCACAGTTTATCGTACTTGTGTGTATCTGCATAGACCAGGCAGATCTGGTTCTAAGAGGTATTAAAGCTTATCTAAATTATGTTGAACTGGCTGAAACCGCTGGTTATTCTTTATGAAGAGCAATAGCGTTTCTTTCCTCTTGCTGGAATCTTTTGAAACCTTTCCAAACACATCAATGGAATCTAACCAGAAAGGTTTTTTTTAATGTTTAAGAACATTCTGGTATAGTTAAAGATGTCATCAACAAAAGTTCTTTTAATCATAACTTAGACATGATGTAGATACAAGGACTTAAAAATGACCGTCCTTCGTTTGGCTCCGCCTTATAGACAGATCCAGAACCTCCATCATCTAAGGGACATTGTAGAGAAGTGGAATAAAGGCCCTGGCAATTTCTATTAAAATACCCAAACTGCATTCTCAGCAGTTTCTATGAAAAATAGTATGAAAAGCAAAGAATCTTTTATGTGTTAATGTGAAAGAACCCTTTAAAGTAACAACAAATCTCATTAAAGCCTCTAAAACGTAAATTGAATTTGTGAATGTTCTGAGTCTGATTCCCTGTCCAACTTGCAGTTCTCACATCTCCTCCTCACTGTTAGCTGCGGCAGCGGAGAAGGACGGGACGCCCGTGTTCAGGTTTCCCAGGTGGCGCGTCAAGGGGAAGCCTATCCCAGACGTGGTGGACGCCTACAGGTCGGTGGGCGCAGAGCTCAACGTCATGCCCTTCTGCTCCCAGTTCATCCCCATCAACGTAATCGACCATCCTCAGCACGGCTCCATCATCTACCACCCGTCCATCTTACCGCTGCACAGAGGAGCTTCTGCCATCAACTGGTGAGAAAGGAAGACCATATGGAAGATTAAGATCGCCTGTCACGCTTTACTGTCATCTTTTCTGTTGAATCATTTTGCACAAACCCCCAGTGCTCAGCAATGTGTAAGTGAAAGTAAAAGTTCCAAGCTGGTTCTCTTATCTCTCCCTGTCTGTTCTCCTCCCTGGTTATTAATGATTGTGAACAACTTCTGTATGTTTCCAGCTGCTAAACTGAGTTATTTGTTTCCCGCCAAAACAGGGATTTTTTTTTTAAATCTCTCATTTTTTAAACTTTAATTTGTATCTTTCCTAGAATAATATAAGGCAAGCTCATTAGTAAGGACTTTAATTATAGTGCCATGAAGCATTAAGTACAATGGTTTTTATCACCTTTTTTTCTTCATAGAGCTTCATAAACTGTTTGAGTTGCTCTCTGGTGTTTTACAGTTGCTTGAAAACAACTTGTGTTTTCATGTGTTTTTTTTATTTTTTATGAAACTAAGTGTAACATTTGCTTCTTCACCACTGGTTCATAAAAGTACCATTCAAAAGTATTCACCCTCATTGAATTGTTTCACATTTTCAATGTATTTTATTAGGATAAAATACAATACAATTTTATTGGGATAAAATTTTATTGCCCTTGTAATGCTGAAAACTATTTTTAGCATTAAAAAGACAGTATTATGCAAAATTAATTTTTGTAAGCCTTACATCATGTTATAATGTAACATGGCAACCATTCAGCTGTGTAAAGATGGGTGGATCTAGCTCTGCCTTCGAGGCTCAGCTCTTCCTCAGAGCTGCAGCTTCCAAGCTATTATAGTATTTTTACTACAACTGAAGGCTTAGTTACTTGGTTGTGCTATATGTCTGGAAGACACATGATACTGTCCCTTTAAGGTTTTCGGGTCTGTGAGTCTGGAGCAAGCTGAAATTGTCTAAATGACATGTTGGCTTTTCAAATCCCTCATAAATCTCTGCATGTCTCCAGGACTCTTATTCACGGTGACAAAAAAGCTGGCTTCAGCGTGTTCTGGGCCGACGACGGCCTGGACACGGGTCCCATCCTGCTGCAGAGGGACTGCAGCGTGGAGCCCAACGACACGGTGGACACGCTGTACAACCGCTTCCTCTTCCCAGAGGGCATCAAAGCCATGGTAACCAGCAGGATGTCAGCACAACCTCTTTTACCCAGACATATAGCACCAACTGTTACTTGTGTCAGGTGGAGGCGGTGCAGCTCATCGCGGATGGAAAAGCCCCTCGAATCCCCCAGACTGAGGAAGGAGCGAGTTATGAGGGCATCCAGAAGAAATCCAACTCCAGGGTGAGAGCAAACCGTAGAGTTAGACTTAGCTATGACGTGCTGCTGCTGTCTAAAGAAAATCTGGCACTCTAAAGACAAATTAGTGGATGTCATTTTCCATCAAACACTAAACCAGCTCAAGTTTTACATCCTGCATTCCAGCTTTTACTTCCAGAGTCATCAGCACTTATCAGGTTCAAGCGGTTGGCCAGCTGCTCAGAGTAAAGCAGCCTGATTCAGAGTCATGTGGACAGGTACTGTTACACACAGCTGAGTGAGAGCAGCTCCTGACTGATTCATGCTAGTTTGTTCTATTGGTGGAGCTGATCTTAGCCGCGTTCTGATTTGCCACGTTGCTGGCTGCTTGCTCCACCGTTCTATTCTCGGCACAGGCTTGGCCTTCGCCTGTAGTTCCTCCGAGCGGCCCCCTGGGGGCAGCACTGGGTTGTTTCGGCTCCCTCCTCACTGTGCCTCTCCTGGTCTCCCAGGTGGACTGGGCCCAGACAGCTGAGAACATCCACAACTGGATCCGCGGCCATGACAAAGTCCCCGGAGCCTGGACTGTCATCGACGGTCAGGTGAGTTTTACCGGAACACATGTGCAATGAAAAACAAAACAAAAAACCCAGAGCAGATGGTAAATAAAGCCTGAGGGACATTCTGTTGTTTGGTCATAGAGTCTCACACAAGTATGCACACCCTTTGGAGTTTTTCACATTTTCTCACATTATAATAACAACATTTGGTGTGTTTTATTGGGGTTTTATTGGATAGATCAAAGCTGTCCAAAGTGTGGCCCTCGGAACAATTTCATGCCCCTGCTGCGTTTAAAACAATGGTACCAGTTTGACCCTCCTGTGAGCATTTTAGTAATTTTTAGCTTGACAATTTCAATGAAAAATGGAATTATACTTTAATGGAAAGTGTTTTTTTTATAATAGCCATGTTTTTGTTTCATTCTAATGTCATAGTACAGCAGAGCTACAAGCATTCAGTGACATTTTACTGGAAAAATAAAGGACTAGAGGACATTGATTCTACTATTAAACTTGGACAAAGGGTTCTTTGATGAAAGTTCTAGTTTTTGTTGTTTGGAATTGTTGAGGAAATAAATAAGTCCTTTCTAAGGTGAAACACTGAGTCAATCAAGAACAAATCAAAATGCATTTTGATTATTATTTTATTAAGAAATAAAGCAAATAATATGAGTATTGACTCTCCTGGTTAGTCCAGGGAAGTGAAAAACAGATGAAGGTTTTCGCTTTTCATATCCACCAGCCCTCTTTCAAAGATGGGAGAAAAAGGGAGAATCCCACCAGTTTCAGTTTACTTCACAACTCTGGTATTTGCACCTGCAGACTGTGACCCTGTTCAGAAATACCCCGTTCAAAAATACCCTTTATTATGTGTTTCCAGTGAGCTGCCTCCAACATGAAGCTAAAATCGATTGCTTGATTGATTTAAATAAAACAAAGTTTGACAAAACAGAATAAACTAAAGTACACTAGACCAAATACAAAGAACAAAAGTCTTAAAACATTGGGAAACTGTCTGACTTTAATGAAGACGACCAGATAAAAAAGTTCATAACAAAATGATTTGTTGGAGAAACAACATGGCCCCTGAGTACTTTCAACTTTGGGACTCTGGCTCATGTTCCAAAATGTTTGGACACCCCTGAAGGCTGAATCAATCCTTTGATGAACCAATTTTCACTGAAAACACAGCAACAGTTGGTGTAAATCTACAGGAGTTTGATGTGGGTTTGGGTTTGAACTTTGGTCGATTTTAACACATGATTGTGCTTTGATTTTAGCAATGCCAATGTAACTCGGACTGTATTCTTAGGGTTGCTGTCCTGCTGGAAGGTGAACCTTCACCCCCGTCACAACTTACTGCCAGTATATCATCATCATCATCATCATCATTGCAATATCAGTGTGTGAAATGTTCATGTCACATGGGCCTGTTTGGAGACCAGTAATTATTGGCTAATATATTCAATGTGTCATGAGTTTGGATATTTCCAAAATGGTAAAAGTAAAAAGTGATGGAAGAGTAAATGGGAAAGAGAGGGAAAGCAAATATGGTAACTGATGTCACCATTTCTATGGTTACCATTATTACCGTCTCTATTGTGCAGATCCAACAATGAGAATTTCTACAAAAAATTCACAAATCTGCTAGATTAAATGACACACAGAAGGACTCTGCTTTCTCCTGGTTGTTTTATTTAGAGGAGTCAAATCACACTACACATTCCTGATTTCTATTTGTTAAAAAAATACAACACAAAACCAGCACAAAGTTGTGTATCAACATGTTGGTCTATCACATAAAACCCAACGCTGAGGTTTGTTGAAAAAGACCCATGAAAACTTTTACAAAGCAGTGTTTCTGTTCAAACTGCTTATCTGTGCCTTTCTGCAGCCTGTGACCCTTTACGGCTCGTCCATGTTGACGGGGTCAGTACCTGCCGGTCAGGCCCTGGAAATCGAGGGGGCTTTCCAACCCGGCCTCGTCACCAAGTCCGGGCTGGTTCTGTACGGAACCGACGGGAACGCAGTGAGTTCTCCTTCCTCACGACTGTAAAACAAGCATCCAGCGCAAATAGCAGCAGATACGGTTCAAACACACTGATGTGTTGGTGTGACCTCGCCGCCGTGTTTTGACCTGGCTGTTTGACCGGCAGCTCCTGGTGAAGAATCTGCAGTTTGAAGACGGAAAGATGATTCCTGCTTCCAAATACTTCTCCTCAGGAGAAAGCTCCAGTGTGGAGCTGACCGACGACGAGAAGAAGATGGCTGAGGAAATCAGGGCAAGCACAACACGCCGTTAGGTTTCCACTGTGACCTTTTGGTGCATAGACAGAAGAAAAAATAAACTGTTTTTGTTGTTTACTCAAAGAACATCTGGAAGGGAATCCTCAGCAATGTGGGCGCCATCGAGGAAACAACAGACTTCTTCAAGTCTGGAGCCACTTCCATGGACGTTGTTAGGTGAGACAGAAGGTCCAGTGTTGGGCTGGAATCTGTGACATCTTATAAAAAATAAAACCCATGCAGCTGGTCCTTTAATGCCATAACATCCAACCACCCTGATTTGTCATCCAGTTGTTCTCTGACTGAAGCTAATCCAATTTTCCTGAACTGACTCAAAGTAATATTTAGTTTCAGCAAACAATTACAATATTGACCGATGTGAGTTTGCCAAATTCCATGAAGCTGGAACCTTTTTATAAAGAAATGATTTGAATCATGGCTGCACAGTGGCACAGTTGGTAGATCTGTTGCCTTGCAGCAAGAAGGTTCTGGGTTCGATTCCCGGCCCCGGCCTTTCTGCATGGAGTTTGCATGTTCTCCCTGTGCATGCATGGGTTTTCTCCGGGTTCTCCGGTTTCCTCCCACAGTCCAAAAACATGACTGTCAGGTTAATTGGTCTGTCTAAATTGTCCCTAGGTGCAAGTGTGTGTGTGCCTGGTTGTTTGTCCTGTGTGTCTCTGTGCTGCCCTGCGACAGACTGGCGACCTGTCCAGGGTGACCCTTCCTCTCACCCGGAACGTCAGCTGGAGAGGCACCAGCAACTCCCGACCCCATTAAGGGACAAGGGTGCAAGAAAATGGATGGATGGATGGATGGACGATTAGAATCATCTGAATACATTCTGGGCTTCTATTTGTCGATGATCCAGCAGGATTTCTGTCCGTGTTTTGTGTGGCTGTGGTTCAGACCAATGATGATGTGTCCTTTCCGTCTGCAGGTTAGTGGAGGAGGTCAAGCAGAAGTGTGCAGGCGTCCAGCTGCAAAACGAGGACGTGTACATGGCCACCACCTTCCACGACTTCATCCAGATGTTCGTCCGCAAGCTGCGAGGGGAGGACCAGGAGGAGGAGCTGGTCGTCGAATACGTGAGTCTGACGGTCTGACGGAAACACAGCGACGATCTGGAAGTCAGGTGAAACCTTCGTCTTTCTGCTTCCTCTTGGTCTTCGTAGGCGACCAGAGAAGTGAACAACATGACGGTGAACATGCCGTACCAATGCTTTATCGACGGAAAGTTTGAGGATGCAGAAAATGGCAAGAGCTACGACACAATCAATCCGACCGATGGATCTGTAAGTCCATCCATCCGTCCGTCCATCCAGCCGTCCATCCATCCACTTCATCCGACTATTTCCTCTGCAGGTGATCTGTAAGGTGTCGTATGCGTCAGCGGCAGACGTGGACAGGGCCGTGGCTGCTGCTAAAGAAGCTTTTGATTCTGGGCCGTGGGGCAGGATGAACCCCAGAGACAGAGGAAGTCTGCTCTATAAGTAAGTAGCTCCTCCTAGTGGAAGCCACAGGATCAGTTTGGTCAGAACAATCACCATGCATTTTTTATTTCTGCTCCTTCGTTTTTGTCTTAACAGGCCATTTACCTACATTTTTTGGAATGCAAACGTACATTATTTTTCAGTTTTACATTTAGTTCCATCATTTCTACCTGTCTATGTACATCTTCAGTTTTAATATATACATATAAAGTTATCCAGTATTTTTCAGAGAAGCAGTGACCAGACGTTTAAATCTCCAACCTGCTGATTCAGTTTTCTTTTTAAGCACAATAAACAGGATTATTTAAATAGTTTTTGGTGTGTCCCAGCTTCACATTTTAAAATGTCCTTCTCTGCTTCTACTTGTAGTTATTCAGCACACACCCAAATATAATGATGATAGCCGACCTTTGACCTTTACTTCCTTTTCTCCCTTCAGGCTTGCTGACCTGATGGAGGAACACCAGGAGGAGCTGGCCACTATAGAGTCCATGGACTCAGGAGCCGTTTACACGCTGGCCCTGAAGACACACGTGGGCATGTCCATACAGACCTTCCGCTACTTTGCAGGCTGGTGTGACAAAATCCAGGCAAGCTAACAACTGTTACAGACACCCGACTGCTACTCTGGTCTCAGACTAGAAGAGACACTATGATGCGGTTCTGTTTGCTGCAGGGCAAGACGATTCCCATCAACCAAGCCAGACCCAACCGGAATCTGACCTTCACCAAGAAAGAACCTCTGGGGTAGAGCCTGACCAACGCTGACTCGCTTTCTGTTGTGAAGATATTTCACTGTGTTTTTCTTTTTTGTTTTCTACATGCTAGAGTTTGTGCCATAGTTATTCCATGGAACTACCCTCTGATGATGCTGGCTTGGAAGAGCGCAGCCTGTCTGGCAGCTGGAAACACACTGGTCCTTAAACCTGCTCAGGTGCAGACATTTCATCCTCTGGATTCTTTCCTGTTTCAGTTTCAGAAAGAATACATTAAATAGTATGTGCAATGGTAAACTGTTCGACATATGAGGACCTCTGAATGAGCAGGAGCCAAATAAAGTTTTGTATTTTGCAGGTTTACATTAACTGCCCCTCTGCCATGTTTCCAGGTAACTCCTCTGACCGCTCTGAAGTTTGCTGAGCTTTCTGTGAAAGCTGGAATCCCAAAAGGAGTCATCAACATACTGCCAGGCTCAGGTAAAATTAGCATCGATGTATAAACAGCAAATCAGAATGGATTATACGAAGGAGCGTCACTCTGATTGGTTGTTTTCTCCTCCAGGCGGAATGGTGGGTCAGAGACTCTCTGACCACCCGGACATCCGCAAGCTGGGCTTCACCGGCTCCACTCCAATCGGCAAACAGATCATGAAGAGGTAAGAGGGGAGGCTGGCTCACAGATTTCATGAGCATGTTGCCTTCCTCACAGTTTCTCTCCATGGTTCCTCCCTGCAGCTGTGCACTTAGCAACCTGAAGAAGGTTTCTCTGGAGCTGGGGGGAAAATCTCCCCTCATCATTTTCAGTGACTGCGACATGGACAAGGCGGTTCGCATGGTGAGAGAACATCCATCTGGAAAAGAGGCTTTTTAGTTTGGTAGCTTTTTTTAACACAAGTGGATTCCAATGCAGTCCAGGGTATTTTCTTCTATTTGTCCTTCCATTTTTGTTTTACCTCCCTTTCTTTCTTAAGTTCTTCCTCCCTTCCCATTTGTCATGAGTTCTTTTCCTTCCTACTATTCAGAAATTGCAAACTTCAGTATTTTCTATTTTAAGATGAAAAGAAACGAGTTGGAGGAACCCTGGTAAAACAGTAATTATGGACAAAGACACTTTTATGTCTAATAGAAAAAAAAATATAGAAAAACTTAACCTCATTCTGAATATTTTGTTTCAATGAGGTAAAATACGATGTCTTTGCCAGTGGTACTGTATGTAGTTTGTTTTTTGAATATTACATGAAGGTGATGTTTTGATTATCATTCTGATAGTTCACTGCCAAAGTCTATTACATGTATGTTTAAAATCTGGCTTCTTGCAAAGTTTGGAAAAGTTTTTAAAAAGTACGAAAAGTTCCAGTCCTAGAAACACTCAAGCTCAAGCTTTGTCTCAACTGACTGTAGCTCACAGTTCTAGTTAAAGTCTGTGGTGAGTTTAGCAAACGCAACATCTTTACATTTCTGTTGGAAGGACTGAAAAGGCTTTTTATTTATTGCTGTTACATCACATATGTGTATGTTTAGACCCAAAGTGTTTTAGCTTATTTCCACTTGTCTACTTAAAGTAGGATGTTCTCTTCTGTTTCTCACTGTGAAGTCTGGCTGCTGGCCTCATGTATAACCCCGGGAAACATTACTAATCCAAATGTCTTAGCTACTAGTAAAGTAGAAATTACAAAACTTGTTTTCCTATCTAATTCCGAAAAGGAATTAGAAGAATCATCAACGGATTCAGTTTAATTGAGTTCAACATGATCTATTCCATAACCCGTGTGCTTTCTGCAGGGCATGAGCTCAGTTTTTTTCAACAAAGGGGAGAACTGCATTGCTGCTGGACGCCTGTTTGTGGAGGAGTCCATCCATGATGAGTACATCAGCCGAGTGGTGAGTATATCTCAACACTGACATGCTTCCTTTCATGCCAAGTTCTGCAGAGGCCGGGTAATAAACCAATCATTTCATGGTTTGGGACAGATTGGAGACCTGCCTATGAAGACAGAGTCTGGGAATCACAATCCTTCATTTGCTGAGAGACATTCATAGACACGACCATTAGCATCACGTTCTTTTGATTTTGATTAGGTCAAGCTTTCGTCTAAGGCTGGTGTCCTGCAACTTCCAGATGATTCTGCTTCTTAACACACCTAAATCAGACATCATGTCATAAGCAGAACTTTGTAGAAGCTGACTGCATTCGAAGGAGGACATTTAGCCATTTGATTCTAGTGTGTTGGACTTAAGACAGCAGCAGGACTCCTGTCCCTGAGAACTGACTTAATTAGCCCCAGTAACTGTAGGGAAGAGGTGGGCAATCCCAGTCATCCAGGGTCCTGCAACTCTTAGATGTTTCCTTGGTCCAACACACTTCACTCAAATAACTGAATCACCTTCTAAGTGCAGTCAACTTCTCCAGAGTCCTATATTAGGTCCAAATAATGACCTCATTATTTGAGGATATTGAAGTAGAGATGCATCTAAAAGTCACAAGACTCTGCCTCTCAAGGTCTAGAGTTGCCCACTCATGCAGGGCTTTATTGCCTCTTTTCGACTGAGCAGTGTGGCATGGATCGGTGCGGTTCAGTACGCCGTTTCATGGTCCGACAGTGTTTTCCAGTTGAACTCTCACTGGGCAGACAGGGTTAAACCCAAACACCCAACTCAGCTTTAGGTGTTTGTTACCAGTGTGAAGACAAACGTGACTCTCTAGTCTAGTGCGTCTTGTTCTTGTCACAAGCAGTGACGTTTTTCTGTCCCCCAATCAACGGAGTGTGATGCCAGTACTGTCTCAGGGTCCAGGGGACCTACAGGTGAAGCGGTACAGGTCAGTTGATTTGGCCAAAACAAACCGCGCAATAGAAACGGTTACTGTCGAAGTATTTTCAAGGACATTATAATTAGTAAAAAGTCACTTAAAGTACATCCAGCGATGTATGATAGCCACCTTAGCAAATGAATGATGTCCTCCCAACATCAGATCAGTTCTCTAAAACATCCAACTATTCTATTAGTTAATAAATTTTAGTCGATGTTACCAATATCTGTTAATTGATAGGGTCACATGTTTGTTGGCAGTAGCCATGTACTGTACATTCGAAAACATTTACTCTGAACTTACACTTCTCCGCCAGTAGAGGTCAGTGTGTGGAGGGCTACACCAGAGTCCACTGTAGCAGCTTGTCTCTGGGTATAGCTTTCAAATACCGATTCACCATAATGTATAAAATAAACAGAACATGTGTAATTAGTTTGTTTATATTAAAGCTGGTCTTTTCATGTCTTTAAACTTTTTAGGTAGATGAGATCAAGAAGATGAAGATTGGAGACCCTCTGGACCGCTCCACAGACCACGGTCCCCAAAACCACAAAGCTCACCTGGACAAACTGCTGGAGTACTGCGAGACGGGAGTGAAGGAGGGAGCCACACTGGTGTATGGAGGCAAACAAGTCGACAGGCCAGGTACAACACACATTTTACTGGCTTTCCTGGTGGATCTTATGCCAGAACAGACAGTTGGACAAATCAGACTTTTGCTGACAACTGTTTTTGTAACTCATGCATAGTATTAAAATATGTTGTGACTTCTGTTTCAGAGCTAAAACTCCTCATCCTGAATTGATGAGGAGTGGTTAAGACATGATCAAGCCAGAGTTAATAGCTTAGTTCAAGTCTGTTTCTCCTTGTCCTCCAGGTTTCTTCATGGAACCCACTGTGTTCTCTGACGTAGAGGACCACATGTTCATTGCTAAAGAAGAGTCCTTCGGTCCTGTCATGGTCGTGTCCAAATTCAAAGATGGGCAAGTTGAAGGGGACGAGGATTAATCTTTGCAATTGCTGTGTTGTTTGAATTAATCAAAGTCTGACTCCTTCTGTCCTTTTGTCCGCTTCATGTAACACAGCGATGTGGACGGTGTGCTTCAGAGAGCCAATGACACAGAGTATGGTCTGGCCTCAGGCGTGTTCACACGGGACATCAGCAAAGCCATGTATGTCAGCGAGCGACTGGAGGCTGGAACCGTGTTCGTAAACACCTACAACAAGACCGACGTCGCCTCGCCGTTTGGAGGCTTCAAGCAGTCGGGCTTCGGCAAAGACCTTGGTCAGTGAAAAAATGTGCTACTTGGTGAAATAATAATAAAAAATAAAAAAAACAAGTAACCGTCATTAGCTTTTATAATTAAACAAATCCCACATACTCTCACAGAGGTAAGGGTAGAGTTGCTGAATCTATTCATGAACCTCGAGTTGAAAAAGTCCTAAAGTATTTTTGTCTTGTCCACAGGAGAGGACGCCCTCTTGGAATACCTCAAAACCAAAGCAGTGACTGTTGAGTACTGAGCCACAGTTTAGTCATTTACAATGAACTCTGACTCACTTCCTGAAAGAAAAGGAACTCATGCGCATTTTCACCTGGACTGTACCAGCAGCTACAGAGAACTCTGTTGTTCTTCTGGGCCACTTGAGCTTTCTTGGAAATATTACACATATCTTGAACAAAGGGAAGGTTTTTGCTATTGTTGTTTTATACATGTGAACTTGCATTCATAGTCTTACATTGATGCCACCCAACCTATGGGAAGCAAAGCTTTAGTTGACGGTGTTTGCAAAATTGAGGTTCTTCAGGGTTAAGCAATGGAGGAAGAAGAAAATACTGTGAGCTTAAAGACATCACTCCTTACAATGTTTTGCCTTTCTGGGCATCATGAACTTGTCAAGCTGCCTTCAGTTTTCCCATTGTACCATTTCTTGACTCTGTTTCACAATATTTAGAGCCATAACAGAGACTATTGCCCACCCAGCGCTGGCTGTTCCTTGTCACAGGAGATGACATCCATTCCAAAGCCTGCTACTGGAATGAGAAGGAGAGAACTTATTTCAGTAGCAGTTCACACGGGAAGAGTTTTATGCTGATTTTTGTCCCAATTTCCCCCTTCTGACAATCTTAAGTACTGCCTGATTAATAAGAGGTATTCCTGCCTTGTGTGGTGTTTGTGCTAAGAGTGAATGGAGTCCATTTGGAAGGATGTTGGAATCGCTCCAAACTAAAATCGGGAATATTGAACATGTTGGATTGTCTTGGCCCGATGTCACAAAGCTGTGTGTGATGTTCTCCCTGAAGAATCTAAATTAATGAGTTACAAAACATTTAATTTTCCTTTGGGATTAATAAAATATTTTTTAATTTGAAACCAGAACGCAGCCTGTTGAATGTGACATGGAACCATTCAGAATGTGAGGCTACGCAAACATGGAATCCATTACTACTGTAATGGATAAAGAAGACAAATAAAGACAAATCCAGAAAGACCAGTGGATGTTAGAAATGACTTTTTTTGTATATTTTTTAAACATAATCCATCGCCGTTGCTTCTTCCCAGTCAGCCATGTTTGTTTACTCTGAACTCATATTTGGTCTCGAAAGGTTGTGCGAGATTTTCCACCTGACATCTGAATGTTGTCGAGTGAAATCAGATCATGTGAGGTGTGTTGCTCCTGCTCCTGCAGTGTGTGTGGCTTGACATCACACACACTGTACAACCAAACCTGTTATACCTGCTACAAGGAAGTCGACACTACTGGGTTTGCGATAGTCTTAATTTTGGTCCCAGTAATGGGCCATATGTCAAAGGAAGCCTTAGAGCTGTTGTGTGTCATAGCAGAAACTGAACAGTTCTTCACTCTTGGACAAAGTGAATGTTTTTATGATCCAGTGTGTCTGTATGCATATTTAGTCAAATAACAGCCAATTCTACATTGAGTTGAACTACGCAAACTTGCCATGTAGTTAAGTCCGTAGTTATTTAACTATAAGCATTTGTCCATAGTTCTGTGAAATAAACTCCGTCTTCACAGTAGTAATGGATCAGATGAGTATTGTGATTGTGTCCCACTGAACTCACTATCCAATGTTGTTCCTGATGCTTTCAGTTTTTCTTGACGAAATATTTGGTCCAAAATGGAGTTAAAGTCAGTGACTTAACATAAAATTGAAGTGCTGCTATTTGAGCTGCTCTTTGCGCAGGTCTCTCTTGCACCATCTGCAGAATCAACTTAGCATTTAGGAAGACAGAGCAGCCGGTACAGTCTCTCTTTCACTGTGAATGTCATTGTAAAGCGGGACATTTCTAGATTCATCAGATCAACAGAATAACGACTGTGGTTATTTATGTTTTCTTAATGGCTGGCGTTGCCCCTCGACAGAATGCCGCCGTGGGCAGTGAGCCGTCTCCCAACACCACCCTCATTAAATTCTAGGGCTTAGAGCAGAGGTGTCCAAAGTGGGTCCCCGAGGCATCCTGCATGTTTTAGTTCTCTCCCTAGTGGTAGCAACAACCTCATCAGTCAATGTTCTCCTTAGGCCTCTAATGAGCCATCGTTTGATACAGGTGTGCTAAACCAGGGAGAACTAAAACATCCAGGATGCTGGGCCTCCAGGACCCACTTTGGACACTCCCAGCTTAGAGGGTGTGCCTAGTTATTTATTTTCAAACTTTAATTTTGGCTTCATTGGTTAATAACTAGGGTAATGAAATTTAAAACCTGGCAAAGACCAAATCGTTAATACATTGATACAGGAGCTACTTGTGCTGTTCCTGTGGTGATGGTGTTAGGAGTAACAAATAGAAAGGAAGTGGCTAGTTTATCTCTAACTGCAGCCCAATGACAGGAACCTTTAGCTACAGCAGCTCTTTAGCCCAGCCAGGACGGAGTGGAACACAGAGCAACCCGTTACTGATCGGGTTGCTCTGTGCCATCCTCTAGTAGGTCCTCTCAAAAGGTCCCAACAGGATCAAACCACTTCCTGTTCTTCTGTCAACTAGCCACCACAGCAAACAAGAGATTTTGTATTGTGGGTGAACCTGGTCGTCACATAAATCTCCTCTGTGCTATTCTTACCATCAAACACCATCCAGATGTAAAAAGTCCTCTTTTTCAAAATTAATTGTTTATGACTATTTCTTACAATAAAGATACATTTTCAATATGTTTCATGTTTTCTTTGTTGTGTAAAAATGTCCAAACACTTCACTGTATTCATCACATTAATGCCATATAGATGTTTTATCCATTACTAATTTCACAGAGTGAAGAACGTTTTCTACTGTGAAAGGCAGTAAGGGAGTGTTTTCTTACTCTAAGGAAAATGTGACGCTGTCCACTGAATAAACAGTAACTCTGAGTGCTGGAGTGTCTCTGTGATTTTTGTGGTGATGATGTACAGCTCAGAAAATCCAGTGACGCATGGAGACTTAGTGGTTTTCAGAGGCACCATGTGGACCACAGCTGGAACCAATGAGTATATGGATGTTGTTAAAGGAGGATGGCTATGATGGTATCCAACAGCAACAGTCAGTCAGATAGCCAGATCCAAACTTTCCTCCATAATGTGATTCTTGGGGTAAAATACATAAATCATTTCCACATACATCTAACTTGACCTTGTTACAGTATCCTCCACATTTAATGGCAGCTTTGGGTAGCAACCAGTAAAATGTCAAACTGAAACAATTAGAAAAATCAAACCTTTAATTAGATCATATTTACCAATTTGGGGAAAAAGCACTTTAAGCAAACGTTATTTACATAAGATATGTTCCACAGAAACCGCCACTCTTATGTAATAGAACAGCACTTCTCTTATAAAATCACACAAAGTTGAAGTAAACCTTGCGCAAACAGTCGTCCATAAGGTTTACCAGTGACCGGTTATTACATGACCTCTGCACATCCTCCATAGTCCTGGGTTTCCTCTGACGCCGTCTGTCAGCCTCTCTACTCTCTACTGGAGCTGTTCTCTGAACGGATAGTCATGGAAGATGCTTGATTTTGTTCTGATTCGGTGACGGTCCTCTTGAATGAAGACCCATTACAGATCTCTCGACTCCCAGGGCTTCTAGAAAAGAAACAGACCCACAGCATGACATCTCCTCCACTGTGCTCATCAATGAGCCTGAGGTGTTTTGTACCATTGATTGTTGTCCTTATATGATATTGTCAAGTTTCTTGAGAGGAAGCTTCCCCAATGAATGCTTTTCTCATTAGTTTATGTACTCTGACAGGAAATGCAAAAGTAGACTGTTGCACTTAAAGGATTGAAAGCATCCAACATTAGGAACCTGCAGGTTTGGGCCTAAACTCATGGAAGGACTCACTGATCATCAGTGGAAGGCCAAGCTGGATGAGGTTGTCCCATCATCCGTTTATAAAACTCTGATAGGGATGATGAAAAGCTGCCACTCTGGACTCTGCTACCCGTCCAGCAGAACTCTGCAGCTGACTGTCCTACTCCAGGACCTGGATGCTGGCCTTTTTGTTCCCTCTGTCTCCAGGCAGCTTGAGGTTTCTCTCTGTGATCTCAGCGGCGTATTCCTCAGAGTCAGACTCAGACGTTTCCTCCTCCTCTTCTGATTCGCTGCCCGACTCGTTCAGCTCCACCACAGCTACATCCTGGACAGACAGGAGCACATGATCTTCATCTGAATACTAAAATAATGGAACGTCCAATCATTTCTGTAAAACACCTCTAGTCTGACGAGTGTCTCTGTCCAACATTATGGTGGAAATTGTGTAACTGATGTCAATGTTCCCAGGAGGTTCTGATCATTTTACCAGGTGATAATCCTCTGAAGGAGGAAACTAACCTGACAGGTGGAGCTCAGTAAACTAGAAAATCGGAAAAGGTTCATTTGTTTCTGCAATTCAAAATGTGAAACTTCTGACTCACAGAAAACCCTGAATGTCTCATAAAATTCTAATACTTTAGACCAATAGCAAAATAAATAAATTCAATGTGGGACTACAGAAAAGTATGTCCATCCACTCTGTGCTATATGAACTCAAAACATGACAGGTGCTCTTTTGCATCTCACATTATTCCTCTTCCTTGCCTACCTTTAATCTTCCTGAAAAGCCAGTCAGAGTTCACAGCGAGAAGGACCATAACTAATCCTGGAAGAAAACCTGCAGAACCAGGATGCTGCCTCTGCTCTGAGCTTCCATGCTGTTTTTGCTGTTTTACGTCCAAGTTTGGTAAAACTTCACACTGCCTATGAAAGTATTCAGCCCCCTTTAACTTTCAACCTATTGCCGCTTTTCAGGCTTCAAACATAAAGATCTAAAATTTTTATTATTTTGTGAAGAATCAACAAGAAGTTGGACACAATCGTGAGGTGGAACAAAATCTATTGGATATTTTAAGCTTTAACAAATAAACTGCAAAGTGGGGTGTGCAGTATTATTTGGCTCCCTTGCTTTAATACGTTGCAGTGCCACCTTTCGCTGTGATTACAGCCGACAGCATCATAAACATGACATAACACCTGCTATGACCTGGATGGAGTCTTGAAGTGTCATTCAGTAAACAGCACCTATAATGCGACGTTGCATAAAAAGTGACCTTATTTTTTTTTAAGTAATTTATAAAGACTAATTTATGTTCATAACAGATGTTATGTCATGTTTACGACAGTGTCACATCAGTCTTATGAATAAAGTGTTGTTCTTAACTTTAAACACTGATCAGCTGAAGGCTCACACACACACACACGTTTGTGCAGCTATCTTTGTGGGGACTTTCCATTGACTTCCATTCATTTCTACAGCCTAAACCTGACCTTTATCCTTTTCCTAACCCTAACCATCACATATCTAACCCTATCCAAAACTCAATTCACACCTTAGTCATAACTCTGACCCCTGACCCTAAAACAGGGTTTCCCCTTGTGGGGACCAGGCTTCGGCCCCCACAACGTAGTATATGTCAGGAAAATCGTCCCCACAAGGTATTATAAACAAACTCACACACACCTGATGAGACTGTGCGACACTCACCATCTCTATGACCTGTTCTGCCTCGTCCACGTTCTGGATGTCAAAGTGTCCTTCAGGCGCCTCCTCCAGCTGCTGCTTCAGCTTCTCGTTGGCCTCAGCCATCCGAGGCAGGAAGCTCTGCAGGCGCTGCAGGACTGAAGGGCAGAAAAGGTTTGAATGGAAGTGTTACGGGCAAACTTAAGGCCAGATACTTGAGGAGTTCTTACCGCTGCTCCGTGGCAGCCGCTCCGTCTGCAGGGATCGGCCCGCTCCAGGCTTCAGGAGCAGCTTCTCACTGAGGCCTGGAGGAACAACAGCAGCGGGTCAAACAGGGACAGGAGGAAGAAGAGGAAACTTTTTAACATCACTTTTATTTTTTTACGTTACAGTGGATATACTGATGTTTTTAGAAACAGTAAAATTTGTAGGATTCTAAGCCTGCTGCAGAAAATATTCTCTCATCCCAAATGTCCAAAGTAGAGGTGTGCCGATCGATCGGTCACCGATCATAATCGGCCGATTTCCGTGAAATTGGGGATGATCGGGATCGGCCGATCATTGGCTCTGTTACCGATACCGATCACCTGGAAAATGATTTAAGTCTTCGAGCTGCATGTAAGAAGCAGGTTCTGCTGTTGAACCGCTGCTCCGCTACAGGTAGTAATTGTCATGAAGTGGGTGTTTGGTGGCGAGGAGATGACGCAGAGAGACCCAGGTTATGATGAAGATTTATTTAAGAGCTTGACAGTCCAATGCAGGCGGCACGGCAGAGGAAGCACACAGC
>CAEGAF010061603.1:0-12369 GCA_903067075.1 Micropoecilia bifurca
AGGAGGCCCCGAGGAAGACCCAGGACACGCTGGAGGGACTATGTCTCTCGGCTGGCCTGGGAACGCCTTGGGGTTCCCCCAGAGGAGCTGGAAGAAGTGGCTGGGGAGAGGAACCCGACCCCGGATAAGCGGCAGAAAATGGATGGATGGATGGATACTACAGACAAGCTTTATGGAGATGGTGATTCAATTTTCCAGCAGGTGTTGGTGACCTGCCCACACTCCCAAAAATACCATTATCTGATTTAATTGTTGTGCTATAATGGACCAAAAAAAAAAGCCTGACATAACCTCCATAGAGAAACAATAGAGTCAGGTCAAAGGAACGTGAGCACAGGACCCAACAACAGAAGCAAAATGGGTTTCCTTGCAAACAGGCTGGGTGTTATTAAGAATCTCACAATTCAGTTCAGTTCTTTGGGTCACAATTTTATTCAATATTGATCTGATTCAATACTGATTTCTGTGTTTCCGGTATTGATCAGGAAAGAAATTAATTCCAATGCCAAGATGAATTTATATTGCAAAACTGCGTTAATGCAGTAAATTGTGGCAAAGGGCCCTGGACCTACTAATTATAAAGTTTATTTGTACATGTTAGAAGGTTGACATAACTGTACTGAAGTATTTTCTTCATTAAACTTTAATTGTAATTGTTAGAAAGAATGATTGCAAGGTTTTCACTAGCTGTAATACTACTACAGCTGACTATTTCCAAGAAATTTCAAAAAGTTAAAAATATAAATAAACTTTCTCAGTGACTTTCAATGTATTCAGATACACTTGCACATGAATATGGTTGCTGCAGATACTGGTTTTCTATGCAGAAATCACGAGACAAATAGTCTCACAAACAAGCTATCGACCCATTCCTCAATGTTTTGACTGAAAGGCTACGTCCAAGAAGAAAATAAGTCTTATTTGCAGTTACATTAATGAGAGAGAGCTGCAGTACTATTGAGTTTAGGGCGATTGCCATAATCGTCGAGCCGAGGCACGGCTGTTCTCACGAGAGAGCTCGGGAGGGGTTCATTCTGGAGGATTCTGCAGCAATCACAGGAGAGGACCCCGTTTCATTCCTTTATTGTGGGGGATGTTTTCTTTCCCTTCTCAGCTACATGGTTAGCCCCCTCCGTGAAACCCACAACATAGTGGTGGGGGGCTGAAGGTTGTAGTGGTGAGTTGTCCGGCTGTCATTGCAGCAAGCTGGCTTTTTTTTGTGTGCCTCCACTTGAATCTTGAGTTAGTTTACGTGTCTGTGGACGGTTCGACTTGACGCTGCATGCTGTTACCGTGTCTGGAGGTGTCCTTTTCTTTTCATTGAGGTGGCTAACCTATTAGCTAGTTAGCGCTAATGTTAGCTGATTAGCTTCATTAAACGTGGCACAATTATAATCACAATACATAAATCCAAAGTATACATAATAAAGCAGCCCCTCAATGAACATGTAGTCAGCGTTTGCTTTTGAGTAGCGAACTAGAAATTCCTTCATTAGCTGCTGTCGGTTACTGGCTAACGTTAGCGTGATGGCTAACTCCCAGCTAGTCCGTTTTGAGA
This sequence comes from Micropoecilia bifurca, assembly GCA_903067075.1. NCBI lineage: Eukaryota > Metazoa > Chordata > Actinopteri > Cyprinodontiformes > Poeciliidae > Micropoecilia > Micropoecilia bifurca. The sequence goes on from CAEGAF010061603.1 coordinate 1,559, forward strand.
ACAATGAAAACCAGTCAACATTACACCGTTTCACAATAGCAAGCATGACAATACATTCACAATTTAAACGTTTAAGTCCGAGACGATGTTACGCTGTCAGCAACGCTGATTCACAATCACAGGAGCGTAGCGTTTCTTTTGACGGATTAGGAGGTGGGGGATCCGAAATTAGGGCTGGGGGAGATGGCCAGCCCAAAACCAATTAATCATCACAGTTTCAGTTTATTTAAATGTAATGGACACTAAATGAATCCTTACTTCCAACTGTGTCTTGGTGGGATTTTGCTTGTTTATTTTAGGGTGACATTTAGAACTTATTAAATATAAAAAGTCACCCAACACAACATCTTGTATTTTTTTTGTATAAGATTCATAAAATGTACTTTAAATGGATATTAGGACACATTCATTAGGTCTCCTACTGAAATGTGTTTAAACATGAGATACTGAATTTCCTAAACTCGGACTCAGACCTGATTATACTAATATTAGCTTATTCTGATTTCTCTTAAAAAAACCCAACAACAACTTGTAATTAAATAAGACATAAAAAAGAGCATCCAAAAGCTTTTCTGGCCTAGAACGACCATTATATTCGGGACATCGTGGTGCATGTGTGTTAGTAGCAGCTGTAAAACAATGCTTTACTAGTATTATGAGCAAATTTGAACAGACCATTTCAGAAGTAATCAAACATTGTAAGTCTGGTGTGCTAAAAAAAATCAGTTTTAGTAGGAATATTCCCTGGAGAATGTGGCTCTGGGATACCTAACTACTATTCTTGGACAAAGCTACCAGCTACCATTCTTCAACTTTTGTTGCATCCCTTCCCTGCTTGAATTTCCTCATTAATGACATTCTGATAACACCAGTAAAGAAAAGCGTTACTCATATCTGAAAGAGGAAGGAATTTATTGTAATGACTAGATTAAAGTTAGAACACGGTAGCTTGAATAATTTTTTAAAAGTAACAGAAAAACTGAAAGTTTTTGTGTGATCGTGGTTTACCTGAGACAGTAAAGGATATTTTTGATGAAGTGTAGAAAAGAAGAAAACATGCCAATTAGGGCATTCAGCCATTGATTTGTGTATGTTACAGAAGGGATGCATCTAAAGGTTGTAAGCCAGTAGCTCTTATTGGTAACATATTTGGCCCAAAATGGCATTGCTTTGTCTGAAATTGCATAAAGAAAGAGAAAGAAAAAGGCTGTGCTAAGATGTTGAAATGTATAGTAATGTCTGTGTCTACATAACCCAGGATGTAACTGTTTTGTGCTTTTTTAAAAATAAACATCTATCACTATCTTATGTCACATCGTCTGTACGATATAAATTGTTGTCATGATGTCAAACTTGCGCATTTCAGATTCAATGACTGGAACTGACTGAAACCACCGTCTCGCTGCAAAAATGTCTAGTAAGTAATTAGAAATAATTGTAACTGATAGGGACCATCTTTACGAGACAATATGGAGTCACTAAAGTGCCCCAATTATTGAGCCTTCCCTGGTTTTTATGTATCTTTTAATTCACAACAGAGAGACCATCCTATGCCCCCCCACCTCCTCCTGCCCCAACGACTGTAAGTATACAGGTCGCTCTAACTAATATGCATGCCAGATAGTAAAGTTAAATCCTTAAACACACGCACTAATGATAAACATCAATTGTTTTCCTTGTAGCATTAATGAAAGTTTGTTTTGCATCTTTTCTACTTACCTAACCCCCCAAACCACCATAAAAGCACTTCTTTCATTTCTTTTTTTATGTAATGGGCTGTTTTCTTTTGTGTTAAATCCTCCCACTGGCTGTGTTATGTCATTTCTCATTCATATTTATGTCTTATTTGTTTCCATCAGCAAATGCCCAACACACCCGGGTTTGTGGGGTACAACCCATACAGTCATCTGGCCTACAACAACTACAGACTGGGAGGGAGCCAAAGCAGCAACAGTCGGGCAACGGTATGAATATGAGCCAAGTGAAAACATTGTGACTCGGTACCTTAATCAGTTGGAAAGCTCATACCTGCCATCAGTTATTTTCCAGTGAAACTTTGATTAGTACTTACACCAAAGAATGCAGAAGACTTTACAAACATCATTAGAATGTCAGCATTTATGTTTTGTTCTGATCCAATGAAAAGGAAAGATTTTTGTTTTTACACATCTGCTTAAAAGTAAAATGCTGCCAGGCAATGCGTGTGAGATGTCTGCCTTATTTCATTTCTGAGACCGAACTGGAAATATGCGTCATTCCACAGTCAAACCTGCAGTAAAACAGTCCATCTGTGTGCATTCAGATCCCACCTTCCTTTCTAATTCTGCATTTCTGACAGCCATCTTAAATAACCCATGCCTTCAGTGTTGCCATGGCATTGCAGACTTGCTGCTCAACATGGCTCTAGCTGCTGAGCAATAATTTAGTCGCTGCATGCAAGCGGTGGTTGGCTGACTCTGATAATGTCATTATGTCTCGCTATGGGCTAATCTCAGTTTAAATGAGATTTTTTTTTTATTTTTCATTTTTTTTATTTCTCATAAGCAGCCCAGTTCACTGATTTCTGCACAACCTTAAACTGTTAAAGATGTGCATGTCTTCTAAAAGTGCTCTGAGGTGACTTGGTTGTGAATTATAAGAAAACTTAATTGAACAGATTAAGTGATGTCCACTACAGTTTTAGCAAATCCCATCAATAGGCATGGCCTAGTATAAAATTATTTTGCATATACTATGGTACCACAGATTAGGCACAAACAAAATGCATATTGCTATCAAATAGTTTGAAATTATAACAAAGGAAAGCAACAGTTAAATCCTGCTAAAAATAATCTAACATATTTATTATTACAAGTAGAAGAATGTTTTTTTTTTTAAAAAAACATTTATTTGTTGTTTTCATATGGATACATAGATTTGAAAATAACAGGATTTGTGTTGCTTGTAAAGGAAGGAAAGCGGCAAATTTATTTCAGGCAGCTGATGGATAGTGTGCAGCAACCAGTGAAAACAGCTGTTAGCCATCTCATTGTAATTGAATTAGTATGACGGAATAATTTAGCAGTTTTTAAACTAGTAACCAGCTCATGCATAAAGAGGATGCATCTGGGAATGATTATCATTTCATATTATAATGTTTCTTCTAATTAAATTCTTATTAATTCTTCTTTCTGTAATGATAAACAAAACAACAAAGGCATCAAATGTGTGAAAAGATTCAATCATCACAACCAGATTCATTGATCTTGCTGCGCACATCAAAAACCTATTTTTTTTAAAACCTCGCTGTGACATTTTAATATTTTGAAGTAAATTCAACAGATAGTCAAAAACGATTGTAGCGTGAAAGATCTCTGAATGGTTTGATCTTTAGTGTCCTTGTCTGTCACTGCACTTTTTCATTAAATTCACAAGGCGAAACTCACAGCAGAGGTCACATCGGGGCACTTTTCTAGACGTTTTCTCACAAAAAATGACACTATTTTCTGAGCTCTAAATTAAATATGACACGCTTGGGTGAAACTACTGCAGCAATTCAGCACAGCAGCTCAATTTCTAATGACACATTTACAGTTTTTAAGGCCTCTTCTGTGTCGTGAGACTCTTTGGAGATCTTCCATAACAGCTTTGAGCCACCAAATAAACGTTAGTTTTGCCTCAAGCTGCAATCACCGCCCCTTTCATCTAGCCTGTTGTTCTATCAGAGAGGATTCACTGCCAAGTCTAAGAATCTGTAAGAAAATAGTTTCCTGGAGCTGTTTTTCCAAAACGTTGTTACCTTTCCACCTACGTTTCAGCGAGCTCCTCCTTACGTTTGATCTAAATTTCAACTAAATGCAGATGGTGCAGATTTCTCTGCGAGGTTCATCCTTGTTGTGAGTCACGCTCTGAGTTGGGCGACGTGAAACAACAACATGCTGGTGTCGAGGTTGGACTGTTAATATGACGTTGCTCTTTTTGCGTCACATGTGGGTTTAATAAGCTTGCGCCTCACACTCGCTCCATTCTTCTCTGTTTGAAGTTTCCGCAGGATAAGTTAAAAAATGTGACATTTCATATTTTCAGCAACAATAGGAGAATCATCAAAGCTTCAGAGGATAATTGTCGGGGCTGCTATTCGCAAATGGTCAAAAAGCGATTAAATGTTTTTGTCAGGGTATAAATCCAGTCTGGAAAAGTTTGGAAGTTGATTTAACGTATTCCAGGTCTCCTTGTAAACACGGCAAAAGTGTAGTCGCCTCGTTACAGCCAGCTGATCAGCAGTAGGTAGCGGAGGGGGCATTGTAGTGCATGACAAATGTGGAAAAACCTCTGATCACTGGCCTTCTGTTCAGAGATACAAGTCATATTTGAACATTTCATCTCCTTGTGCAAAAAGCTTGAATAATTCAAAATCACTCTTTGTTTCTGTTTTACAAGAATTCCTCTGGAATAAACATCCCAAAGCCCCCAAAACCACCCGATAAGCCGCTGATGCCCTACATGAGATACAGTCGGAAGGTGTGTACACTTTTTAAAATCACTATTTTTACTATTTTCTTTTTTTAAATCATCATTTTGTGTGCTACCGACAGGCTTATTTTATGTTCTTTATTTATCCTGTAAACTCAGTTAGATACACCTTTGTTTCAGATGTTTAAAGTTGTTAAGCAAGGTAAGATGTGAAGCCAGAGATTTAGGTAGGAGTGTCAACATCCTAGTGGGATTTATCCGCTTTGGATCTGGAACTTAAAGCACACGGCCTCCTCTGGTTTGTGACCTCTCTGCAAAGAGATAACCACCTATAGCCCCTCCAACCCAGCCCAACCCCACACCCATGTCTGGTTCTCATCACCAGGTTTGGGATCAAGTAAAAGCCTCCAATCCTGATCTGAAGCTATGGGAAATTGGGAAGATAATCGGTGGAATGTGGAGGGACCTCACTGATGAGGAGAAACAAGATTATTTGAATGACTACGAAGCAGAGAAGGTTGGTTGTTTTACAGAGGGGTGTGTATGGGGTCGGTGGGTGACAAGTAGCTGTGTCCCCGAAGGTTGTGGGTCACCCCAGACGTCGCTCCTTCTTTCTTCCAGTCATGAGTAAAACCTCTTTTCTTGTTTATTCTTTGCTGATTGAAACAACCAACCACATGTTGAGTCTGCTTGCTTTTTGTTATATATATATTTTTGTTGCTTTTCCGGTGTCATTCCTGTCATCTTTTCCGCTATAGATTGAGTATAACGAGAGCATGAAGGCCTATCACAACTCACCAGCGTACCTGGCCTATGTCAACGCGAAAAGCCGGGCCGAGGCCGCTCTGGAGGAGGAGAGTCGCCAGAGGCAGTCCAGGCTGGACAAGGGCGAGCCTTATATGAGCATCCAGCCAGCAGAGGATCCAGACGGTAAGGCCACTCAGTTAAATGCTTTGTTTCCTGAGGTTTGGGGCACGGTGACAGAGCTGTAATTATTGCAGCCCGACCACACAGATTTACAAGCCTCCACTCCCTGAACGTCTCTTTCTCCCCTCCTACGCTGCTACATCCATCCTCAGTTTATGTAATTCTACCTTTGAAATGAAATGTTTTTTCCTTCAAGTTGCAAATGAAGACAAATTTTGTTTTAGTTGTGCACCAGCGTTTACATTCTTGAGATCGGTTTAGACATGATTACCAAATTTACATTCTTTTGTCTGTTGTCATAAAGTCTGATGTACACACACACACACGCGCACGCACACACACACACACATAGATTTAGACAGCATAAGACATTTGAGTTACACCCACCTCCAGGAAATGATGCTTGTCTGGGGTCGGGCTGGGTTACAGTAGAAGTTAATGATGTGCAGGAAAACTACAGATAAAACAGCTGCTATTTAGAAACACCCCAGACCATAAAAAAAAGTTAAAGCCGACATCCCAGCGAGTCACGTACTGAACAAGCTGCACGTATGGCAATAATTAAATAAGGTTTAGCTCTCCGGGTGGCAACATAGTCACAGATTATGATTTATTAATAAAACCCTTTATGATAATCCGCTCCTAATCTCTTTCTATAAACAACTTCTCTCTCGCTCTCTTTTTTTTTACTTTAACCATCAAAACAGGTTGTAACTTTTTTGAAAGCTCATATGGGCAGTCAGGTGAATTGTTGTTTTGTAGCTTTGTCTTGGGTGTAACCTGATCATTAGTCTCAAGACGTTTAAATGTTTCTGTTTTTACTAACACCTTGAACGCTTCCAGCAGACTGAGGTGGGGAAAAAATGAGGACACGATGAGGGATGATGTTGAATGAGTTTCCAACGCGTTATTGAGACTTATCTCTGCCAAATTTGTGAACCAGAGAGAAGCTTTATTCCCACACAATACCTTTAGAACCTGTCACCCCTCTTGAATGTTTCCTGTTGTGGTGGGAGAGCTCCTATATGTTCTCTTTGAAGTTTTCATCTTGGCATGTGCGACTCATTTCTACTTTGTTGTTGTCAGAGCTTCACATTTGCACAGTTGTTGCACAGCAGCAGCAACAACACTGGGCGGTTACCAGCGAACCAAACAAAGCTACAACACAGTGCGTAATTAAGGCCTTGAAAATCCAAAGCAATCAACACATCGGTAATATAATGTGATGATGCAAGTGCTCAGCCGTGTGGTAACATTTATATACATGCTCTTCAGATAAGTGTCCTTAACTTGGAAATCTGTTAAAAGGTTGTTAAAGTACCAATGGTTACCATAATTTAGTGTTTCTGTTGAAGGGGTCTGAAAAGGTTTTCAACGTTACAAATGTAATCATTTGAAAGCGTCACAAATCTGAGGATTTTTCACGATTGGTTTAAAGTACATAGTGTTCACTGCATTCATTCACTGCTTTTTCATCTTTGACATTATTTTTCCTTGTCTTGACAAATGCAGTGAAAAGCTTTCCTTTGTTGTGTCATTTGTCTCTCAGAATGGATATTTTATGCTTCATGTTGCATCAAAACATGACGTATAGAAGCAATAAACCCCAGATATTCAGACTTTTCCGCCTGAAACCCAGAGAGAAAATTCTGGTCCTGAAATGAACTTTCTGACTTGTAATTGCATGTTCAGGTAGTGTATGTTAAGAGGTTTGGCTTGAAAACAAGGTTTCATAATTAGTCAAAGCAATTGCCAAAAACTATTAGAAAGCTTACTGTGTACCGGGAAAGGCAGTAAAGTGAGCTACAAACGCATTTGACTCACGAGCTAAAGCTAAAAAAAAAATCTATTTAAGTTGTTTAATATGTATTTAGATTAAATATGTAATTAGGTCAACGAGTTATTAGGGATTTTTCTTCATAAATAATTATGTGCCTTAATTGTTCAGACTGCTAGTTTGTGATCTGAGGACAGTTTTGGGATAAGGAACATCTGCTGATAAATAAAAACTACAGAGTGTATCTTAAACATTTGTCTCCCCCCAGTGACCCGTAATTAACTCCTAATCCTACTCCAGCAACAATAATTGGTCATTTCCCTTTGAAGTATTTTTATATAACAGCACATGTATTTATGGGGAATGTTCAGAAACCTTACGGTTTTCTTGCAGTAGCAAAATCTCACATCAAACAAAATAAGAAGAAAACAAAATAGGGCTGAAAAGATATATTTTGTAAAATCTGCCACTGAGAAATATTTTGTTTTGTTAAAATCCCTTCTTCCATAATGAAAGCCAAAAATAATTTCTAGAAAATAATTGTTTAATTTTTTAAAGCTCATCAGAGTGTTAATGAGCTGTTAGTCATTTCCATGGAGGATAATGAAACAAATGATAAGTACTGTATATGAAAAAGCAACGTATGCCCATCATGAAGCATAGTAGAGGATGTGTGATGCCATGAGTGTTTTTATCAAACAGCGTCTTTGGGAATGTTGATAGACTATACAGCGTCATCAGCTCTTGAAGTAGCAGGACATTTGAAAAAAAAATCTGATGGGATCTACTAATAAACTGAAAATGGGTCGTTATCGGGTCTTCCAGCCCGGTATAGATTTAAAACTTATGGCTCAATAACACAGAAATCATTTAAACTCCAAAATCAACCGTCTTCCATTTCCAACGAGCGTTCTAAATCCTTGTGGAAAAAAGCTAGAAGGAAGATAACATAAAAGAAGACTTTGGACCATCTTTAGCACATTACTGAGTTAATATGCTCTAACTAAAAGTTTGGGATTTTTATTTTATTTTTTTTTAGCATTTTAATGTGGGTATTTGCTACTGCAGTTAAGGGCAATTTTTTTTTCAGTTCCCCCCCTCCCCCACATTGTGGGAATTGCAGAAGAGCGTGTTCTCAGCTAAAACGCGACAAATACAGAGCAACATCCCGCCTTCCGTTTGGACACAGCAGCTCTAGCATCATCTGTAGTGGACCATCAGTAAATTTCCTGGGACGCTGATACGGATCGACCTGCTTTTCCTGCAGCAACCCGGTGTGTTTGTTGTCTCCAGACTACGACGACGGCTTTTCCGTGAAACACACAGCTGCCGCTCGTTTCCAGCGCAACCACCGCCTGATCAGCGAGATCCTGAGCGAGAGCGTCGTCCCAGACGTGCGGTCCGTCGTCACCACCGCCCGCATGCAGGTCCTCAAACGCCAGGTCCAGTCGCTAATGGTGCATCAGGTGAGATCAAAAAACCGCGGCGTCGCATAACTCTGGGCTCTGTCTGCGACAGCTTTGCTTTCATTGACTCATTATTTTATTAACTGTGGCGCCTGGATGTCCTGCTTCGCAGAGAAAATTGGAGGCAGAGTTGCTTCAGATTGAAGACCGCCACCAGGACAAGAAAAGAAAATTCATTGAAGCCACAGAGTCGTTCAACAATGAGCTCAAGAGGGTATGGCATCTTTTACATTAAATCAGGTCATTGCTCACTTGCACGCGAGCTTCAGTTTGCATGCCGCATGCAGCTTGGGCCTTGCGCCAGTCTCGGTCTGTCCTACAGCCCACAGCTGGGGCTAACTCCATCCACATGTCCTCATAATGCTGTTGCTGTCATTTATTATTTGAGGGCCCTATATTAGTCCTGAATGCAGCATTTGGCTTTTACAACAGGTGGCGCCATTTATCCTATAAAGAGCTCCTTGAGGACACAACATGCAGCATCACATGTTTTAGTTATCCAAATTAAACTTTCATTGATCTTGTTGTAAACAGGTTCTTTGTGCAGAGCGTCCACATGCAACAGCAAACATGTTTCTCATTCTTTTTTTTTTTGTCCAGTTGTGCTGCATGAAGGTGGAAGTGGACATGGAGAAGATCTCTGCGGAGATCGCTGCAGCGGAAGAGGCGGCACGCAAGCGGATGGCGGAACGCGAGAAGGACGTGGGGGACCGAGTGGCGAGAGAGGCGCCCACCTGCGTTTTGGCAGAGGAGGAAAAACATGTTTGTGCTACACATGGCAAAAAGTCCCAGCCGAACTCTCACAGTGAAAGCAGCAGCAAGGAAGGAGAGGACGCAGAGTCGAATGCTGCAGATCCACCAGGTGAGCAGCGGTGGCTTTTGTGGTGGTGCTTGGCCTTTATGCGACTTTGTGAGTGATTCGTGGATGACCCAGTTGAGATGCTGCTACCGCGATACCAAACTGACTCATTCGGGATGGAGTACCTGTAAACAAGGAGTCTTGTGTTTTCATTTCCACTCAACACATAGTTGAATACAAAACTCCCCAGCAGGACGAAAGACACACAGTGCCTCGCAAAAAGAATTTATTTCAATTTCAGGTTTTGTCGCATCGTAACCACAAACTGCAGTGCATTTTATTGGGATTTGATGCAACAGATTAACACAAAGTGGTGTGAAGTGCAAACTCAATACCTTAAATATTCGATACCCTTACCAATAATCAATTGAAAGTTACTTTTGCAGTTTGTCTCTAGGAGCTTTGCACATGTAGGGACTGAAATCGTCTTAGTTCAAAGTGTCTTCTTAGCTCTGGCTGTATGCTTACGGACTTTGTCCTGTTGGAGATTGAACCTCGTCTCAAGTTTTAAGTCTTGAACTGCTTTTGTCCTCAGATGACCAAAGCCATCCACACAGGATGATGCTGTCACGGTGATTGTAGTGTGTTCATGGTGACATCGAGTATTGGGTTGCTTTCACACGTTGCAGATGTTTCACACAGACCAAAAAGTTATATTTTGATATCATCTGACCCTAATCACATTCTGTCATGCGTTTGTGGTTTCATCATGTTTGGAGAGCTTGGTTAAAACTGGTTATGATTCTATTGACGTCTTATCCGCTCCACTGGTTAATGCTCTTTTTCAGGGCTGCAATGAATGATTATTTTAGTTATTGATTAATCTGTCGATTATTCTGACAATTAATTGACTAATTGAATAAAAAAAGGCACATTCTGCAGATTTTTTAATTAAGACTTTTTATACAATATTAGCTGTACAATGAAAGAAATAACTAATACAATTCCCTTTGTACATTTGATTAGGATCGTGCTGCAGCTTAAAAATACCTCTAAAATCAACATGTGAACACCTTGTTAATTATTTTTTGTTAGGGATGTGCCGATCAGGTTTTTTCCTGCTGATACCGATACCGATCACCCCTGAAGGCCGATCGCAGATTCCGATCCCCGATACCGATCACATAATTATTATTATTTAGACAAAAACTTGTTTTTAATAACTTTTCCAAGAAGAAAACTAAACAAAACAGGCATTGTGCAAATTGTACTGCTATCAATAATACTATCTATAACAGACTGATAACATCTGAAGGTTCTGAAGAGGCTAAATAATGCAAAGAGCCAAAATAAAACCTCTCAACATTGACAAAAAATTCAAGTATAAAAT
>CAEGAF010061610.1:0-11715 GCA_903067075.1 Micropoecilia bifurca
TATAACACTTTAAATGACACAACGTGATTTGGTACAACGTTTTTAGGCGAGAATGTAAGAGTGTAGATCTCAAATATTTGCTCGGTTCATCAATACATCACTTAATTGCAATATTACTCTGACATTTTCGGACCTGCCTGCTACCGCTGCGTTAGCATCCAGCTAGCCGGGCGCTCCAGGTTCGGTACCGAGAGAAAACGCCTGACTCCGGGAACATTGTTCTAAAATCTCCCGCTAGTTTCCCCAATGAGTGGGAGTTAAACACCGACATTATTCAGACAGGTCTGGCTGAAAAATGTTTGGTTTATAAAGTATTTCAAAGCGGAGCACATCGATTTGATTGATTAATGTTAAGCCTTCAAACATAACAGGTTTATTTAACCATGATGACCTATCTTTACTATAAAAGGTGAAGAATAATATAGAAAAAATCAATAATAAATGACTGAAAAACAAACTTCGGCTCCGTTGTTTTTTTTCTTCTCAGCTCTTTGCTTCAAGCTGTCACGGTTGCTTGGCAACATGAGTTACGCTGTTTGCCATCCTTCGAAGGCAAACTTGTGTTTGCCTTCGAAGGATGCAGACCCTGAATTTGGACACAGCTTTAATCTCCAAAATCCCTCTTCCAGAGAAACAGTTTCACTGCTGCCTTCCCTTCCTTTGTACTTGACAACTTACAGCATTTTTACAAAAGAGCCTGTTTTAAAATCAAACAGAACTGCAATTTATTTCACATACATTGTGACTAACATCTAAAATCATGACAGTTTTTGAACTGATAAACTGCCACCATCCATCCTGTTAGTCAGATAACCAGAGAAAGTTTCCTTTTCTGGTTCTCTTGGTTTTAGACACGTTTCAGATGTCCTCCCTTTCTGCTCAACTCAACCACAGTCAGGCTAGAGATGTAGAAGTCCACAGAGGCCATATGATAATATTCAATGGTCAAATCATGGCATCACTGAAGCCACAGCCACTGAGAACAGGAATTGTAATGTTTTACTTTGAACATTTCCTAGCTGACCCTTGTTACCTAATTAACATGGAAGACATGTTGGTGTAACTTGGTTTCCACCACTGAGTGGTTTAATGGAGGATGTGGGCGTGTGGTGCAGACAGGTGTCACGTTGATTCTAAACATTGGGCTCTAAAGTATATATAGTTCAGCCAAGCTGCACCAAACTTACTGTGATCGATTCTATTTCACCCCCTAAACGGAATGTAGCATTTATAAAAGTATAAAAGTAGTATTTATAAAATCAAGCCCAAGCGAGAATTATGTAATTTGGTGCATGTGTAACTTGTAGAACCTATATAAAATTCTCTTGGAGCCATAGCGCAAACTCAACAGGAAGTCGGCCATTTTGGATGAAAGTGTGGTACATTAATGACATCACTAGTTCCGTCTGTTAGAATGTCCCTCAGCAGCTGGATCAAAAAGGAGACTTGAGGCAGAGGAAAGGTGCAGATCCAACAACACTGATGTTGGTTTACTCTGCCCCACAGCAGCCTCAGGTCTGAGCAGCAGCCTCAGGTCTGAGCAGCAGCCTCAGGTCTGAGCAGCAGCCTTTTATCGTCCACTACTCCTCCCTTTAACAGACCCACCCAGAAACAGGGTAAAAACAAAGTGCATGAATACATAAAAATTTTCACAAAGGTAGCACTGGTAGTGTATGAAGGTATCTTCAGCTGATACTGATATTTGTAATCAGTTTCCTTGAAAATCTAGTTTTCTGTTTCCATTGTTTGCTTCATATTTGCAATGTGTTGTGTGAGACTAGACATTCTGGGTATATTTTTTCAGTTTTTGTATATTTTTCTGTATTTCTTTGCTATTTTGTTTATAGCAATTACATATTTTTTTTTGCTAACTTGAAATTTTACGTTTTCACATCACATTTTTCTTGTTGTTTTTTAAGTAGATGTTCTATCTTTAGTAACTTTTCTACAAAACTGTCCATCTCATTCACTTGTGTTTGCCTAATTCATCCACCTTTTTTCCATGTGTTTCCATCCGTTCCCTCTCGTAAACCCTGCAATAGCTCCATCTTTTTTTACTTAATTTTCTGCCTCTCTTTTTTCTTTCCCCTCTTTTCATTTTCTGCATCGATAGCTACTTGATTCTACTTTTCCCTTGTCCTTTATCATTAACGCCTGTGCCTGTTTGAATATTTAAATGTCTCTGCATTGCCTGCATTTGTGTGTGTGTGTATCTGTGCGTGTGTGTGTGTGTGCGCGCAAGTGTGTTTTTGCTGCGCTGTCATCAAAAAGGTGGTGGCCATTTTTCAATGTCAACTATTCTGATGGAGATGCTATTGCTCTTCACTTCATGGCCATCCATCCCCTTCAGATAGCTAATAGCCACGCCACAAAAACAAGGAATCAATGGCAAAAAAAGAAAACAAGTGGAAAGTAAATATGTCAGCGTCATATTCCTCTAACAGTGAGGAAATTATACAATTTATCTGCTGATGGCAAATATTGATTTAAAAAGGGGACATGGAGCTGGTGGGGAAGAAGAAGAAGAAGAAGAAGAAGAAGACAGCGCTGCTCTTTTGTTGTTGTTTGTGTGAAAGACGCCACTGATGCAAAGTCAAAGAGGGAGAGGGGGAGTGCGTGAGATAGACGTGTTGATTAAAATGCATGAGATTCAAAGTTTGAGATAAGTGCTGAGAGAGGGATCTTGGTAAAATAGGAGAGTGGAAGGAGGTGGGTTGGTGGGGGGGGATGCATGGATGGCTAGTTGTGATGTATTCATGCCCCCAGTCAGTCTTCATGCAACGATGGACTGAGAAACGCTGGCCTGGAGACCAAAAAACGCAAAGGAGGAAGAAGGAGACAAAAAAAGAGATTGAAGAAGAGAGAAAGGAGTAGAGTAAGAAATGCAACAAATAAATGTGAAAACTTGTCAACACTATAAGAAACATGAAGGCTCAGGCCAAACATAACAGAAAAACCCAACCGGAAAATTTGCTTGCACTCAACAAAGGTACAAAACGACTCCAAGCTGAGCAATTACAGAGCTTAAGAATGTAAAAGTTTGTTGTATGAGGAAAGAGAAACAAGCTAAAAATGTAAACTTCAACTAATAAACCAGAACACTTAGCCATGTTGGCTTCTCAATACGTCATGAAAGGAGACTATAGCGCTTTCAACAAAAGAAAGACTGCATATTTAAAATTCACTATGGTCATCAACAAATTGGTGGTTTATATTGCAAAATTAAAAATCCCAAAAATATAAAGCGTGATCTAATCAAAAAGTCAAAAAATGTTTTCAAAAGATTTTTTTTTCATATTTCATCTTATCAATAGTATCAAGAGAAGTCAGAAACATAAGGCATGTTTTTTTGCGTTACCAAAAAACAAGCTTTTTGGTAACCCATTCATTAACCTTGTCTAAATTCAGCAAATGTTTCAAAGAAGATTGTTTTGAATTTGATGGAGAAAGAAAAAAAAAATTAGATAAACAAAATAGAAAAAATTTTACCAAAACATTAGGAAACTGTTCAGATTTCTTTTCTTAGGGTATATGTTTGAGACTATTTGTTTGGATCTGCAATTATTTGATTTTTTTCTGTGTTGTTTCACTGAAAAATTACATGTTTAATTACATGTTTAGGTGTGGAAATAAAAAGAAAAAAACATATTTTTGCATTTTTCTAATCAATAAGTAGCCTCCCTGAATAGTTTCAACTTGCTGAAGATGGCTTGTGGTACAAAAAGTTTGGACACACTTGCTATAGATGACTATATTTTGTTCTCGTGTTAATTCTGTGGTTAGCTGTTAGTTCTGAGCCACTGCCCAAGCTACAACTACCAAAACCTTACTTTGTTTTGATTTTCCCAAAAAAGTCATAACTGAATGGGTTTTTCTGCCTTTCCAAGACAGCTGTTGCAGATTGTGACTGTGGTTCTGCTAAAAGGAAGGGACTCTTCTCACCTGCCGATCACCATAGGTTCCTTAGATTGACTCTTTTTTTTTCTTTGCTAATTAGCTTGATATGATGGGAAATCTGCTATGGACTGGCGACCTGTCCAGGGTGACCCCGCCTCGTTCTCTGGAGATAGGCACCAGCACCCCAACTGCCCCCAGTAGGGAGAAGGGTGTAAGAAAATGGATGGATGGATGGATGGATGGATGGATGGATGGATGGATGGATGGATGGATGGTGTGAAATTTGCAACAATTGTAGGTCAGGTGATGTGTAGCCCATTCTTTGAATCCCCAGTGTGATCGGGATATTTGCTATTTGCTATTAAATTAAATATTCTACTAAGAAATATATGCACTGATACATGCAGTTTCTGCATGTAACAGAAACTTTAGCAAAACATATTTTATAGTACATGTAAAAACTTAGGGGATAAATGTCTTACAAAGCAGAAAAGCAACTAGAAAAGAGGGAGTAGGAAAGAAAGGAGGGATGGGAGCAGGGGAGGAGAGTATAGAGGGAAGAAAATCAACAAGCAATCATAACTTTAATTTGGTCTCCATATTAATGAGCACAGAGCTGAAATGTCAGCAAAAAGGCAGTCATACATGAAAAACATCTAATGTAATTTGAACATTAGATTTTTCCCCCTTGCTCTTCTCACAGATTCATCCACCAAATGAGGGAAATTAGAGGCTGCATAGCAAAGCGACTTTGCTTTTTCTAGAATGTTTTTTTTTCGCAACAGTTTTTATTTCTGTTAATAAATGAGATGGCTTCTGATGCTTCTGATCTTTGTGAATGTTTTTGGTCAGAAGGTTTGAAAGATTTTGCCTGTGACTGGTGCCTTTTTCCCTCTTAATTAGCTGCAAAAAAGTACATTTATTAGTGAATTATGATGATAATCAATATGGATGGAAAAATAAAAAAAAATCAATTTTAAAATATCAGTTGTTACTGGGAAATACATCTTATAATTGGGTCCATGTTTTCTTCACACAATTCTCAGAGTAACAAGATTAAATCCTGTCATTAATTTTGTCCTTAAAACAGGCATTTACAAAAGCCACATGCACCACAACATAAAAGTGTTGCTCATAAATAACAATGGTCTTCATACAAATATTACCATCATGCTGCTGCTTTACACGTTTGTTTGCTTCTTATGCTGTATCACATGTATCATTTTCACAATCAGTTCTCCTACTGACAGAAGAAATCCAGACTTTATGGTGGGAGTCAGTAACTCTTGTCATCTTGACTATTTACTGTATGGACCAAAAACAACAGAGGACCACACCAGGATAAACTTATAATGATCTTTATTTTAGTGCCCAACATTAAATAGGTTCTTATGCCATTAAATCTCCACCAGGTTAACTAAAATGGTTAAACCATATCCCAATAATTTAAACTCAAGGAAAGTGCAACACTCACCATGGTTCAATTTTGGGAAGAGCAGCTGTAATAGACACGATGGGCCTTTCTAGAAATCAGTTTGTTCCATTCTAAAATAACAGCATATAAATCTTATAGTCTATAAAATGCAACAAGCCAGAGAGGATGGTATGTTCAGGTGTTATAACCACTACTTGGATAATAGAAGGCAGCATATCTGAAAATGGACCAGTCCATAGATCATTCATGGATGAATATTGAACAAAAACAAGAGATGCAGAATTTTCCATTCATCAGTTCATCAATCAGTGTTGACTCCTCCATTAAGACCTGCTGGAAGTACAGTAAATTAACACTGTTTTTTCCTTTTACTGTGCTTTTAAGGTATCTGAGTATCTAAAACTAAAGAGTCTGAGATTATTTTATTGAATGTCATTAACTTTCACCTCTTGTTCATAAAAAGAGAATAAACTAGTGTAATTATACATTTTGCACAAATTTTGACTCTACTTTATGTGTTGGTGTTTCTGAAAGTTTAGAAAAGTCTTCTGTCAGAGGAAAAAGTGGGTGAGACTTTGGCATTGCAAATGAGGCAATAACAAAAGACCTGGCAACATGTTTGAATTGTCACCATGGAAACTCGATGAATGAGCCGTTTGACTCACCAGTAAATACGGCCTTGCATTGAATCACGTGTGTGTTTGGAGGTTGTGTGGTTGGCTCTCAGGGTATTTGTACAAAACAAACAGTTTGAGGTCTCTATAAGTCTGTTGAGATGAACACACAAATTTAAAGAAAAATATGGGAGAGAGTAAAAACTGAGCAGTATTCAATGGCGATTATTTAAAGCTTAAAGGAAACAATCTCTGTATTACTTCATAAATTAATTTACTAGTTTATGTATTTTCAGATTAAATGGAAAATACTCCTAAAGCTGTTATATAAAATGTCTCTCAATTTTTCTTTGTAGACAGACGACTCGTGCAGTTAAGACAAGGCAGAAAAACCCCCCAGTAAACATTAGCTAAACAACAGACTTCACCTGAAGATGTACAACTGTTAGAAAAACAGCACTGATTTGTTCCTGAAACAGAACTGAAAGAGAAAGCTCAGGAAAATACAACTTATTTGAGAGATGTGTAACTCTGTTGCAGCCTTTTTTTCTATTACTGTATTTTCCGGACCACAAGTAGCTCTGCAGTATGAGTCGTTAAAAGCATATGTTTTATGTTCTCTTCATAAGAGAAAGGAGTATAAGTTGCATTTATTAAGAAATAATCAAACATAAGGGGAACCTTGTTAATGTGTCTGAAAGGTTCTGGTGACACATGGTGTTCAGTGACCAAATTCCTAACTGCCAGCTTTCTGTTCGGATACACGGATGTCCGATATCTAAATCAAAACCGACTCTGGAACAAAGATGTTTGTTAAGGGAGAAAAAAATCCAAACCTACATGTTTGAAAAACTGACCCTAAAATCCCAGAGATGGACATTTGGTTCAACAGACACCTCATGCAGCAGATTGTTGCTTTTGTTACAGTCGGTTACCTATTCTCATAAAACGCTTGTGCTAATGTTATAATAAAGATCGTCAGATTAGTTAATCCTCAGCCGTTTGCACAAGCTCTCTTTTCTTAAGGTGTCATCTGCTCCTCTATCATGCTCAGATGAACCGTTTTTAGCAGAAAGAACACGATTTGTACCTAAAGGTTATTTACACCATTTATTCATTTAAAAAAATGTGCAAAGGTAGAAAAAAGTGCAGGATTGTGTCATAAAAGCTGAGTTTTTGAGAAATGTCTTAACCCCTCCAGCTTTTTGGATTAATTCAACATTGTTGTGACAATGAACACCAATTCCAACTATGAATGCATTCTAATGCCACAGATTGTCCCTAACAGACCAGAAGCAGCAGTTTTGATAATCAAAAGGCTGCTGACTGAATATAAACACGACATAAAGTGTAAAATATTTAATAGGAAATCCCTACTCTCACCTCCTACTATAACCATACAAAGTTGATTAGATAAAAGAAAAAAACTTCAAAATGTATGAAATATTTATTTAAATCAGATTACTGCATATCATCTTAGTCTATGCTTGTTGTTTCTCACAAAACCTCTGTGAACAGGCTTGGAGCCAACCTTGGTATGACTTTGGCTCCGTGCTCCACGTCAAACTACTTTTAGTTCCCCGTTAGATTTCAGCTTGTTTCTGCGTGTGAGAGAGAGTTAGTGTCAGGTTTCACTCAGAAAGTGTTCCTGGGAAGATGAGGGGTCTCAAGAGAGACGAGATACAGAGCTGGAGAGAGGAGATGGGGATGGGGAGGGGGAAGCTGGTGAGATGCTGCTGAGTCGTGTCTCTTTGTTCTAAAGCAGATATATCCCCGACTTTATCAAGACTGACAGAACAAACGCAGAGGAAACAGCCTCCCACAGGACATATAATCCACACACGCTCACACAAAGAGTTAGTTCATACTTAGCACATACACATAGGACTAAACAGTAGAGATATAAAGCAAAGAGATTTTGTAGAAGTTTAGAGGACAGCGATGCTGAACAGATCATACACATTTCTAAGCACTCATTTACTGACTACTGAACAATGACAGGCTCTCAGTCCAAACCTTTCAAAGTAAAACAAACTTTTCTGTCCAGAAATAGACAACTAACTCAAGATCCTCCATCTCAAGACTAAGGGTCTACCAAATATTGCTAACTTTTGCAGAAATTTTAATCTCCATCTGAATTTTGTAGCACAGTTTTATTTATTATCCCAGACTGATGGCAGCAAGGCAGAGTGCAAAGATTGCAGTTCCTCCTACAAACCTTGACTGAAGAACATCCAACAGCTGGAAGTCAAAACACACGACCCTACAGGTAACTTCATGAGGACTGCATTCACCCAAAACAAGCATATTTCCAATAACCAGGCTCCTCTAGTTATGCAGCTGATCCTTGACTTCCTCCCACCTGACATAGACTGCTGTTCCAGACTCTGCCCTCTCATCAACCCATCATGGATCCCATCAACCAGCTACTTGGCTGGTGAGAAACCAGAGGACGAAAAGGATAGTTCCCACAGTATGAAAGGAAAGGGAATCTATCTATCTATCTATCTATCTATCTATCTATCTATCTATCTATCTATCTATCTATCTATCTATCTATCTATCTANTCTATCTATCTAACTATCTAACTATCTATCTATCTATCTATCTATCTATCTAAAATTTAGATAGATATAATATAAATATATATATATATATATATATATATATTTCTGTTAGACTGACATCAGCATAAATAAAGAAAAAATGGAAAAAACAGGAAGGCAGCACATCACCCCAGTTTTAAAATACTTCTATTAGTACATAAATCACTGAACAGTTTTGCGCCACAAAACAAAAAGCAGATCTGCTGCTGTTGTATCAACCTTCCAGACCGTCCAGGTCTTCTGGTTCTGGTTCTGCTCTGCATCCCCAAAACCACTGAGCTCATTTGAATCAAGGCTAAAAATGCACGTTTAGAACTGCCTTTGCATGACTGAAAATGACTGAAAAAAAGATTAACTGTGGTCTGGACTTTTCATCATTTGTCTTTATTCTGCTGTATTGTGACAGAATACAGAATGTTTCTTTGTGTTCCTATTTAGGCTTGTTAGTAGTTATGTTCTTGTCAAGTGAAGCACTTTGAACTGGCTTTATGCTGAACTGTGTTATGCAAACAAACTTGACTTGTTCATTATGTTGTGATTTTGACTCTAAATTTGAACATCTTTATTACTGAGAACTGAGGAAAAATCCTCAGATCCTACTTGCAATATGTTATAAAGAAGTGGACAACATGAAGACAGGGACAAGCAGGCGTTAACTTAGTGATTGCAGAACCAAAAGCCCTTTCTTTGATTCAGAAATTTGACTCCAACATGTTTTTATATGTGTATTATATTTTCTTGAACCATAAATCCCTGTTTGTATTTCTAATAAGCTCAATATTACAGCTGATCTATTTACAAAAGGAGCTTTTGCTTTCATCAGTCTATGATCTCTGATGAAATGTAACCTTCTCAGTACATTTGCCAAACAATTTCTACAAAAACAGTGATTGATCTGATTATGATGTTGGGCTATTGCTACTATTTTAACCACTTTTTACTATAAAATTTGTGTAAAGTATAATCTATTGAAAGAGACATTGAAATAACGTTTTTTGATTTTCTATTTTTCCACATTTTTCTCCTGTTCACTGACATTTATGTTGCTGTTTTTTCTTTTTTTTACTTATTCCTGACACAGCTGCTGTGAGTTTTATTAAGCGTTTGTCCATTGTCTTTTTTTTTTTACATTTTCTTTATTTAACTACTTTCTATTTGTGTATTTTATTATTTACATTTCCTTTTACTCATTGGAAGTATCAACATTTTTTCCTATCTTCAAACAAATTCTTTCCCCTCGCTTCGTCTTTCGTTTGCATTTTATTTTCCTTAGCTCTTAGCAGAAGGAGGGTGAGAGCATTACTAACACAGCAAGGATCGTGGCAACAATTACATGTGAAATTAGCCTCGCCTCATAGCCTAGAGTGTAATTCCAACCTTCTGAGGCGTTGCAAAGTCATCTGTCTCTAATTAAAGATTTTCTCTCAACCTCTTTCTTTCCCAGCCTCTCTCTCTGTCTCACTCTCACAGGTTAATACTAAACTTCACTTATCCCCCTGTCTCTCTCTTTGAGATATGGTCGGACTGCTTGAAAGAGTTAGTGAAAAATAATCAAGTCAAGTTTGTTTCAGCATCATGGCAGTTCAAAATGTATCATAAAAACATCTTAGTTACCAATTATGGGACAATTAACACATATTACATCTTGCCATCATCAAAATCATTGTGAAATACACAAAAAATATGTTGTTCAATGTTCCTCCTACTACTAATCAAAAGTAACTCTAACCAGATAGGGTTTTAGTCTAGATTTAAAGGAACTCAGTGCGCTTTGGCTGTTTTGCAGCCTTTTTTGTTAGTTTGTTACAGATTTGTGGTGTATAGAAGCTGAATGCTGCTTCTCCATGTTTGGACCTGAGAGGTCTGCAGGGTTGATATAAAAACATCAGATCTTTAATGTATTGTGGCATTAAGGTGTTGAGTGATTTCGGAACTAACAACAATATTTTAAAGTCTATTCTCTGAGCCACAGGGAGGCAGTGGGAGGACTGTAGAAGAGGATGTTGTGCTCTATCTTTCTTGTTTTAGTGAGAACAGCAGCAGCAGCATTCTGGATCAGCTGTAGCTGATTGATATTTTTTAGACAGACATGTGAAAACTCTATTGCGATTATCTTGCTTGATCCGTAAGAGACTTTCCAAAGACATCTGATCTGTTACTCATTTTGCTGCTTGTGGCTCCGTGTTGGCACGCAAATTTACCGAGAGTATCCGGTTAAAGGATTTTCAAAATAAAAGATCCACCAGACTTACATAATACATAAAACGGAAATATTTAATTATTTATTGCGAGGCCCATTAACAATTGGTCCACGGACCGGGGTTTGGGGACCACTGCTATAGACTATAGACTTTAGGTCTAAAGATATTAAATTCAGTTTTGTTCTTGTTCAGCTGGAGAAAATTATGGCACATCCACACATTTATCTGATCTAAGCATCTGTTCAGAGCGTTGATGGGTTCAAAGTTACTTGGTGACATCATAATGTAGGGCTGTGTATCATCTGCATAGTTATGTTATCTAATCTTATTTCTTCTTAAGCTGAGCTGGTGGGAGCATGTAGAAGAGAGATCCCAGGGTTGATCCCTGGGGAACCCCAAATGAGACTTCTGTTTATTGCGATGACAAGATACTTTCTGAAACAAAGAAATTCCTGTTCTTTATGTAAACTTTGAACTAAACAAAAATGACTGCTGGAAACAGCTTTGACAAAGTTGTCAACTTTTCATTTATATTAAATTTTTGCACTGGATTATTGTCTTCCATTCTCTTGTCTTTAGTCACATTAATTTTATAATTTTTAATTGTATAGAAAAACAGAGCAGATGGGTGCAGTCCTCCAAATGGTATTTCATTTCAATGTCAGCTTGGACTAGTTTTTATTTTCATGAATTATCTATTCCGATATTCAAAATGTCCACAAGCCTCATATTCAATACATTAGAAACTATTGAAAAGTGAAGGTATTTCAGTAGCTCAGTTCACAAAGTGAAACATTATGTAGAGTATTTCTACAGACTGGTTTCAAGCCTTAATTTATGTTTTTTTTTGTTTCATATTTTAGACATGCTGTATTAAAATTATATGCAAATAGGCAGAATTTCTGTGAATAATTTGGATTTAAGAAATGAACTGTAAATATTGAATCATGAATAGGAGGGA
>CAEGAF010061611.1:0-12146 GCA_903067075.1 Micropoecilia bifurca
CTCACACCTAGGGACAATTTAGACAGACCAATCAACCTGACAGTCATGTTTTTGGACTGTGGGAGGAAACCGGAGAACCCGGAGAAAACCCACGCATGCACAGGGAGAGCATGCAGGCTCCATGCAGGGGGGCCGGGGCCGGGAATCGAGCCCTGAGCCTTCTTGGTGCAGGGCAACAGCTCTACCAACTACGCCACTGTGCAGCCCCACTTGAAATACAATAGAAGCTAATCTCACAACACTGATCAAATATAGATCTACTGGATTTAAGGTGAAGATCAGGGATGAGCGCCATCGAAGCATTGAGTTTGATTCTGTGATGAGGACAAATGGAACAAGTCACGTCTCTGAAAAATGCTGAACGCTGCCACAAAATGCCTGATTGAAAGGTCTTTAGAAAGACGAGGCTCAGACGATTTGAGCATGGCAGAAAGTTGTCAGTTGATGTGATACGTTGATAGACTTCAGGGGAAGCTAAAACAGTAGACAGAATGTTAATATACTGCCTCTGAAGGATTTCTGAGCACAGCCCTGGTGAAACGTTTGAGTGCATGGCCATGTAAGCTGTACCTGATTAGGGAAGGGAGGAAGAAGCAATGGAAAGGCTTGTGAGCAGACTAGAATTATGAAAAAGAGAGGGATGAGTCATGAATGGCTACATCTTACCTAGAGATGTACCCATTTACTCTTGCTAATGCCGGAGTGGGCATTAGCCAGTGAGGTGGCTGGGAGCAGAGAGGTGTAGAAGTAAGAGGGGGTGTTGACGTGGCAGCGCCGGCGGTAACGCACTCTTACATGGGAACTGAGACAGCGGTTATAGAGAGTGTCCATGAAGGCGACAAGGGTAGAGGAGAGGGGATGAACATGGGTGGAAGGAAGGAAGATTGATGACATGTAGAGGGGAAGTCAGCCCTGAAGGTGGAGATCAGAGCTGCGGTAGAAGATGTGGGAGGATGGCTTTGAGCTGGAGGTGATGAAGGACTCGGTGAGGCAGGAGCAGGAGTCTGGGTGTCTGGGACAGGTCCTGAGGGGACTAGAAGAGGGAGCGGAGGATTCATGGGTCCACTTACCACTGATGATAGCTGAAGGAAGCGGAGATGATGGAGAAGGAGACGGTGAGGAATTCACCTCAGCATACGGCAGGAGAGCAGCAAGTGAGGCAACATGTGATGATCCAAGGATGGATCTCTGACCTATTCCTTGGATCTGAGGAGGGTCCTATCTCTTGGACCCCCATTCCAAGAGAGGGGAATGAGGGTCTGAGTGTGCAGGACCAGGATCCTCGAAGAAATGGATTGGACATGGCTAGGTTTTCTGACCCGAAGTCTGACATTTTTGAAATGCATACAAATTTGCTTCAAGCTTGGTTGGTGAGCAAATCAAGCCTTATAAATGAATGTTTGATCTGTGATTGGCTTTGACAAGACATGGTTCAATTCCGATAGGCAGCACTAGAAGCACATGACACAGTGACTGGAGGATGCAGGTGAGTATGAAGAGGTTTCCAGTTTGAATTGATACCCAGGCTTCACCTGGTGGACATGATTCCTGGTTTTCTAAATTTCACACTCATTTAGGAGCAAATGGGATCATTAAGTTTGTTTTACTCCAGGTGCCATAAAAGTTTGGAATTTATGTAACTCAAAGCATTTTTCATTGCTGCAAAGTGTTGTAATGTGTCTTATGTTCCCAGTCACCCAGGTGAAGGAGTGATCCAGCTCATTACTGTGGCCCGGTCCGGCAGTTTAGGGATTACGATCGGAGGAGGCTCCAACAGGCCCGATGGCCCCGCTGTCTTCATCCAGGAAGTTCTGTCTGGAGGAGACTGTCACAGGGTGAGACATGGAAATGACTGTCACAAATACATCAACACTGATCTCCACATTAAATAAAAATAAATAAATGAAAAAAATTACCTTTTGTTGTGATTTCAGAAAGTGAAACATATTGATTCATTACAAAAGAATGAAATATTCAATGTTTTCTGCTAATTGCCTTATGGCCTCAGACAATATGTCATCATACATGTTTAGCAGCACATACACAACTCTGAAACTCCAAAGAAGACTGTGTTTTAAAATGATTTGTCTTCTTTAAAAACACAATAGAAACAACATCAAGTGTTTTCTACAGTTATTCTGTTCTTTTCAATAACTGCCTTATCCTTTCATTTAAACTTTGAACAGAATTATACCAAGACTAATAACAGAGACAGAGCAGTAGGGGAAGACATTCATAGTATCGCTTATATTTATTGTGATGTTTCTTTTTAGAAGGATTTTGATTTATCATTGTCACGATAAATTCCAATTAAAAATATGTGAAAATATCACTATTTTTCCCACTGTTTGTTAAACGAGAGCCTTAATAAATATCAAAACATTTGAAAATATGATCAAATCCAATTACTATGTGCAGCTTAGTGACACAAATCACACTTCTTTATGTGACCAGTGTCCTAAAGAAGACAAAATTGTGTTTGTGGAGCTATGATTGTCTTGCCATGCAGTCATGTGGGCTACAGAGTTACCAAAAAGAAATGTCATAAATAGTACTACAAAATATTGTGGTCAAAATTTAAGTCCATATCACCCACCCCTATAGAACAGAACTTCTCTCAGACATTGCTAGCAGTTAGCTTCCTGTGATAGCTTCTCATGGTTGGATCTTACTTTACTTTGGTTTAGTTCCCTATACACAGTTGGTGACAGCCAAAACTTTGCTTCTACAAACTGACATCTTGCTACTTGAGGAAACTGACACCTTGAGCAAGATATGCCAACTCTATGCATTGAGCCTTGACTTTGGAACCATGACAGCACCTGGGTGAAGCCGGACTGAGATGGATGCGTCGCAGCCATGAGGGACCTTTTTCTGTGCAAAGATTTTTCTTTTTTGCGGATGGAAGAGACTGAAGGAGTACAGGAGAGGGAAGATGGAGTGCAGGTGCAGACCTCTGCAGCTATTGCCTCATATTAGTGTAAACTATGCTGAGCAACACCCCGGTCAAAGACTGCTGACCCTCCCACTCTGGCCAAACTCATCACTCATCCAGCCTGAGATCACAGGGCTTCTTCACTACGAATAGTGATTTGTACTAATAATGTACCAGTAAGTGTTACTGAACCATAGCCACATTCACAAAAGAAATAATTGAAATGTGTGTAATTTATCCGTAAAGCCCTGGTAGGTTCTGCTCACACAGAGATCAGATCCGGTGTTTAGTCGTTTGTCTTTTGAGTTAAGTTTTCAGTATGATAAAATGAGTTTTTTTTCCCCTCAAGAGTTTCTAAATGTAAACTAAAGACTTGAAGGAAGAGTCCAACACCCGACTTTCCTGTCAGGGTTTATTTGTGAAGGAAAGTTTAATCAGCCCCAGAGATTCGACCTCTCAGATGCCTCGGTCTCAGGCTTTAATGAGCTCATTATGACTGCGGCTCGTTCAAAATTAGGATTAGGAAAAGCCTGCTGATGCAAATTGCTGTGCTTTGTAAACATCAGATTCTTAAATTTTGTCATAACAAAAAGGTGCCAAAGGCTGAAAACGAGTCGACTGAAATGAACTCTGGCAGCAAACGGTACCAGCAGAACCATTAAAATGTTTCAACCTGCTGTGTCCTCAGCATGGGTGTAAATAAAACACATCAGTTATATTTGTAAAATAAAAAAAGAGTCAAGAGAGAACATATTATTTTATTTCTTTAATATATCAGCATTAGTGGCACAGAATGTGAGTTTGAGCCAAAATGCAAAAGACACAAGGGAAAAATATAGTTAAAGGAAAAGCAAAGACTCCTAAAAAAACAACAAATAAACAAGAATAAACTAAACAGAAAACAACAGCATGAACGGGGTGAAGCATAAATAACAATACAAAGACAGAAAAATCCCCCAAACCCCATCAAATTTTAACGATAACATCAAGAGGTGAAACTCAGGATCTCCTCCCACATCCAGGAATTCTCCTTATTTAAACTACAGTGGCAAACATGTTTACATTTTCCACATTTTGACATTCTACAACCACAAACTGCAATATGTTATTTTGACTTTACGTAACAAACCAACAAAGTAGCACAAGGGAGAGCCCAGCCACCCTGAGGCACAATGTCCACATTTTCTCATGTTAGTCATAATTATCTTAATTACAAGTCATACATATTTTAAATATTTCCATCTATGTACATTGAATCTGTATAACATTTGAGTTTCATTTAATTAAAAACTAATCTTTTCTTTTCAAGATGTATCACTATTGCCACCAGTAGTAAAATCGTAACCATGCAGGAGCCCTTCTGCGTCCTCAAACCACCTGACCCCTGCAGAGCCGGGTCTTGTTGCTCTGACTCCAAAGAACATGACAGGTCATTAAAGGAAGACTCCACTGTCAAACTTCACTTATCTTTGGATCTCAGAATTGTTCCCCACATTTAAAGCAGACATCCCATAATAAAGAGCAGTGACTGGTCCTACGACTTGACGCAATCCCAGGCACTCAGGATTTGCACATATCACCCCTTTTCTGCAGCCTCCCCTGCTTCTCTCATGTTAATCCCATCCTCCTCGCCTCTCTGTCCACCCACTCTGTCAAATGTGGGCAACATGACAAGTAAGAGGGAGGAGAATAAAGGAGAAGAGGAAGAGAGAGAGAAAGAGAGAGAGAGAGAGAGTGTACAGGGATCTGTGCTTGTGTATATGTGCGTTAAAGAAGCTGTTTCTTCTTGTTTAGATTTTTGAATATATTATGAGTTTTTTGGGGGGATGGGATTCAAGACACAAAGAGGATCAGAATTAGTTTTTTAAAGCAGAGTTTACCTCCAAAAACATGTTCCCTTCAGTTAGGTGGAAATAAGGAGCATTTCCTGAGAATTTTGGTTTTATTGCATTTTTGTGTCAAACAGTCTTGAGATGAGAACATTTACAGAAAAGCTGATTGGATCAGGGACGTCCACAGTGCCTCCATCATGGCCCTGATGCACCTTTAGGTTTGGGACCTGGCTTGTATTCACAATATTTTTAGTTCAACTAAACAATTCAGAAACGAACCGTTTCCTGAACAGCCTCCTCTGAGGCGGCAGTCGGCCGTCTGCTTGGAGCAAGACATGCAGAAAAGAACTGAAACGAAGTTATAAAGTGATTTATCACCACAATATCAATGCAGTTTTTGAATCCTTGATACCTCAGAGATAAATTATCCTCACTGATAAAACAGAAGGTCTCTCATCATTTGATTCCTAAAAAGAAAAATAAGATTTATTGTTTATTTAATATTTTTGCTAAGGCTACACTGATAAATTGGCCCCAATTTTCTTTATTTTGTATGATCAGCCGATACATGTAAAGCCGATCTTATCTACCTGAGCAAAGATCTAAAAATCCACATCTGTCCTTCTGCTCTCCTCTTAGAGGTTTGACTGACTAACTGACCCACCAGACTGTGTCTAAATTTTTCCAGTTAACAACAGTCACCTCACTGTTGCCAACTAAATTTGCTACATTTAGTAACATTTCAGACAAAAAAAATTGGTATCGGCCAAAACTGAAATCCAGAAGTCAGGCTTTTTAAAGATAGTAATCGACAATTGGCCAGAAAACTGCAATCGGTGCAGCCCTAATTTTTGCCTTACAATTTTGCATGCTCACGGTGAGCAACACAGTTATTGATAATTCAACACAACTCTGTCGAGGAGGTGCTGGTCAGTCTGATGCCGATTTAACCAGAAAGCTTTGAAAGCTTTTTCTTTTTTTTTCCCTTTTACTGAAAGCAGATGTCACGATACATTTTTGAATGGGGAAAATCTCCTAAGCTTCGTTTGTTTTTATCCTCCAGTCATAGTGCTGCAGAGATTTGGATTTCTTTCACAGCATTGTTTTTCCATCTGACCTACAAATTCAAAATCTTCCATCTCCAGCTGGACAGGCCAAAACAAATCAAAGCTGCACGTCAACACTCATCCATGAAGTTCCTTAAACTCAAGCAGCACTTTTTCCTGAGAACAAGACAGAGCTATTGGGTTTCCTCCCTGATGAGAGTCAACATCTCATGACATGAGATTGTCTGTGTCATAAGTCGGCAGAAAAATCATGAAATGATGCATTTATTTAAACTGTAGTCATCCTATTGTGGTGTGATCATCATTTTATTTTACTATGAATGTTTACTGGAGTCTGAACTTTAGAGTGCATCTGTGAAACTCTAAGTTACTGTCTGAATCGACTTTAGTTAAAGAAACACTAAACCATTCGGTAAATAAATTCTTCAGATGACGTTACTCTGTACCCTCTGACAGGGTTCTAGGTTGTTCTGCATTTCTGAACATTCCTCACATCCTTTGGACGTTTTCACATTTTGCCGCATTACATACACAAACTTTAATATATTTTCTTTTGTGGCAGATCAACACAAAGTAGCACATATAGCCATTTCATAGCTCAGTCAAGTAGCTTTGTTACTTTCAGTTGCTATAAAAATGCTGTAAATATCAAATGCGACAGAGATTTGGCTTTGCGTTGCAGCTGTATCTGTGACCTTGAAATTGACATCTGCCTCTGTTTCATATCTGCTCACACACAAAGAATCTGTTCTGTAGCTTTCACACAAAAATCTTGTTTAGTTTATTGATCAGATAAGAATGAAAAAAACCTCAAGAATTGTAGTTTCACCTTTTTCATTTCTGAATTTAATAATAATTAATTGATTAATTAATTATGCTTGGACACCTTTGGTTCACATCACAGCATCTTCCTGGGTTAAAGTGGTCTAGTCAAAGTTCAGATCTAAATCCACTGCATTTAATTAGAACATTTTCCTTCAGTTCCACAATTATACATTCCTTTGTGTTGTGCTGGTGCATAAAATTTACTGTAACAGAATTTTATGTACAGTGAAACATAAAATTCACTTCAGACAACCGAGTTCAGACAAGTTCAGTTCAGTTTGATTTAAATAGTTTTTGGGTCTTTTGAAGAGATAAAGAACAAAATGAATTCAAGACTTACTGAAAAATGAGAATGGGTCTCCAATTTAAAAGAAAACGTTTGGTCAATTTGCCACATATGGTTGATTTACGTTTTCTTAACATGACAACTTAATAAATGTAACACATTTTCTTGGATTTAATTACTTTTGACCAGTTAAGGCAGTGTATTTTAGTCGTCTCACTTCTTTTCTTTTTCCAGTGAAGTTTAACTCTAATCAGAAACTGCTGTTTCCCTAAACAGATTAAATCTGAGATCATCTCCACACTCAAGATCTCCCAGATCCAAATGAATTAAAGTACAAACATACTCAACAATAAACAGAGGAAGACACAGGAACACCTACATGTTAGCTTTAGCATGTAGCGTCCTGCAGGGTCAGTGCAGGCACTGCTGAAAGAATGAGAGGAAATCTATTTGAACAGAATCAGCCGTGAAAGTAAAAGAGCTTATAAATATCCACCAACCCCACTGGATTTAAAGCATCTTTCTCTTTGTGCAGGACGGCCGCTTGAGGCCGGGAGATCAGCTCATTGCCATCAACAAGGAGTCTTTGATTGGTGTTACTCATGAGGAGGCCAAAGGCATGCTGAACAAAGTGAAATACAGGTGGGTTCGGACAACATTTGTCCAGAAATAAGGAAGCCTTGCAGTAACTGCAGCTGGTAATCACATAAATGAATTAAATAGATTCAAATGCAGCTGTCTGTGCCTTTATGCTGATGTTTGCTTTTATGTTTGCTGTCGACTCCTTCCATAACTTCTTCTAACTTTTTTTTTCCATCTCCAGCCAAGACAACACGGTGGAAATCGCATTCATCCCAGGAAAAGGTCTTTTTCCCAGCAGCACTTCGCTCCACAACGGAGTCCAGCGAGCCGCTGGCAACAGCTACAACTCTGGACGCCTAAAAGTTCACATCAGGTCACCTGAGGTCAGCTCCACAAAACGCTGTGTATTATTACACATGTAAAAGAAGAAATGTTTTTCAGTGAAACAAGTGGAAATTCTAGAATTTTCAGAAATTATTGGACATAAATGTGGACAGCTTAAAAATATTTTCTGATTCTCTTTCCACTGATACAGCAATGATCTCCTGATGTTCATGGCTGCTAGAATAGGGCTTTTTAATCATACCTAAGGCATTGGTCTCAAAGGCACTGATGTCTTTTTATGATTCATCGCTATAGCTGTTCCATTTCAGTGTTTTCTGTTTGGTTGTTTTGGTGCAGATCTGTGCAGAGGAGCCAGCTCTAGTGTCTTCACCGTCTCCAGACATCTGTCCTCCAGATATTCATATTTCAGGTACAACTGAAGCAACATTTATTTTCAGTTTTTCACTGCTACTTATCGTCACCTTCCTAAAATAATGGCATAAATCTTTTGTTTTGCTTTGTTTTTTTTTTTTTTTGCTAATAGATGATTTTGTACACTATGTACAAGAACTATTTGAAGAATTTGAATCAATATGATTTACAACAACATTTAATTTCCCATTGGGATCAACAAAGAATTTTTGAATTTGAATTGATTTTTAATTTGAATCGATTTCTAAGCCCCTTCAAGCAGACGGTTATTAGATTAACTGTCTGATCTGAGCATAAAAAAACATTTGTTCCCACACACAGATGCTGGATTAGACTAAATTGAGAGATTTGTGTTTAAATTAAACTGCATCACAATGGGGGGCCTTAAAGTAATCAACGATGAGGCAAAAAATGCATAGTAATAGAATATGTTTAGCTTTTAAAAGTACTTTTTACTAGAGATTTAATAGAGGAAGAATTAAGATGCAGGCTGTGTAGATGTTACCATGCTCAGAGGCAACAGTTAATCACTTAGATACAGCAGCATAATTAATATAATTTTCTCTCATTAAGGAGAATGGAAGTAGAAGTTAACAGCCATTATTACATGAATGAATATTGAGTATAGTTCAATCGATCAGTATGTAAACAAACGAAATGTACCAGATCAGAGCAGGAAGCATCAGTTCCATCAGAGGGATTTCTAGTCATGTGCTTGTGCTGTAATTGGATTATGTTTCACAAACAAAAATATTCAGTAGGATTTATGGTATACTGCCCTAAAAGCAGATAGGCAGATCCCATGCAGAGGGGGAATGTTGTGCGCAATCACATTCAAGCAATTTCATGCACAACTGCCATTTTTTTTTCTTTTTTAACTTTATAAATGTAGTAATGTCAGGGGTAAAACTACATGTAACTTTAACTTACCCATCAGTCTGTGTTTTTTTCACCTGACATTTGATCTGAAGAAAAAAATTAAACATTACAGCTCCAACCAATGAAAAGTTTGAAAATGGTTTCTGATAAATGTTTACTTGTTTACCATGCAGTTTCCATATCATATCATATCATATCATATCATATCATATCATATCATATCATATCATATCATATTTTACCATATCATACCATACCATATAGTTTCATTTGGTATGGTATGGTACCATAACATATCATGCCATGCAATGCCAAGTAATATAATGGCCTGTTATTTAGATAAGATTTAAACCAGTCACGTATTGTACCAGAGAGTCTGACCCAAGTCTCCAATCTCTTCAATAATATGTCATGGTTAACAGTGTCAGATGCTGCGCTGAGGTCCAACACAACCAACACTGTGGTTCTCCCTCAGTTTGTATTTATGTAGCTGTCATTGAATGTTTTGATGAGGTTAGTCTCAGTACTGTATTGAGCACAGAAACAATAGGTGGGCGGATAAATACAAAATATTGAAATGATCGATACCAATTCATTCTCAGTATTGGATCAATGTCTGCTAAGATTGATACCTTAGTTTCAGATTCCCTCTGAAGGTGGCATGGCTGTTGTTTATATTTCTGGATTTTATTTGCAATACTGCACATAATCAAAGAGCGCCAGTCAGGCCTGCACAACCTATATCAAGAACCAGCTGTAAATATACAGTATGTGGCCATTTGATAAACTCTGACTGCGGTAAGGAATATAAATTAAACAAGATCTTTTGGGATAGGAGCTAATAATTTTAATAGGAGAAAATGTGCTTCATAATTAAAAATAATTCAAATTTTTACCACAGAGCAGAAGCTTGAGTGTGAAGTGTGTGGCCTATGGTCTCTGGCTGGAAGCCATCCAGCAGCTTGCTCCAATCCTATTGCCTGGGATTACCCCAGCCAAGGTTATATCCTAAGTGCATTGTCCACTTAACACCCTTGCAGCGTCTTATTGGAGGAGCCAGTTGCTAGCTGAGACAGATGTCACCAGGTGATCCCTCATGGCTACTACGGGATTTCCCTGCCCTGTCTTAGCTTTGAGGTTTTCAGACTTATTAGTCAGTTCAGTGGAAAACACTGATGTGATCTACATACCTGCTCAGTATGGTCATTTCTGCAAAGTTAACACACCAATAGCTTCACAAGCTTGTCAAACATGTAAAAATCTTTCAAACGGAATTCTAAATATAATGTAAAATAATAATAAAGCATAATAAAGCTGCTCAAACCACTCGGCATAGAATTACTCTGAATAGATCTGACCTTATCGATCGGGCACATTGTCACTCTAACTTTCTTTTTAAATATTGGGCCATGTAAACATTAAAATCATATACATATTAGTTATGCATGCATAAAAATGTGAGTAGTTCATATTCACCAAAAATATGAAAAATGTAAATGGAAGCTAATGGGAATTTAAGAACTAAACTTTGAGGTACACCTCAGCCAAACTACTCTAATAATTAATGCTCCACTGTTACTATGAGAACAGCTATTATTTGTTCTGTCCCACAATATTTTAGACCTTTAATTAATATATTTGTTCACCAGAATATGTATTCAGTTAATCTCTAAACCTTGAGTGACAAACCATAAATATCAGCAGACGTTGTAGAGCTTATAGACTCGAGTCAAAACAAGGATCCTCTGAGTAGGAGGTAAATTTAAGTTGCCAATACAACCAGCCTCTCTCTCTCTTTCTCTCTCTCTCTCTCTCACAGTGTTATTACTCTCGTATTCAGCTTCACATATCTGGGACAAAGTCATCAAATTAATATTAGGCATTGGCCTTTTGCCCTCCCTCCCTACTCATGTTGTTTTGCTCTCTCATCTGTATAATCATCCATCTTTCTTCTACTCCCCTCCTTTTAATCATCTGCTTTTATTCCAACCCCCCTTCTCTCTCTTTCTCTCTCTCACACACACACACACACACAGACACTCACACCCATACACACATGCACACACATGCACACAGATGTCTATCACCACAGCCAGCTACCTCCCTGCTGATTTTGCAGATAATCCAATGACATTTTCCTCCCATTGTTTACAAAGTGTCCCATGTCCTCACTTACACTTTCTTTATTCTGCCTAAAAGCCACTATGTCGTATATTTTTGTATGTGAATATTTTTGTAATATGGAGACTGCTGTGTTGTAGACTCAGGTCAACTATCTATTTTTAATTGATCTTCGTGTTTCTTTGTGCAGGTTCCACCAGCCAAAGGTCTCCAACAGGGACGAAACCCAGAATAACACTTGACCCGTACATTCGCCTCAAATTGGACAAGTTAGACTTGGTGAGTTCTGTCATCTGGTTAGAGAATGTATTTGAGTTAAATAGAGATAAAAATCACTCATGAGTTTTACAAAAGTATTCACACCTCAAACTTTCCAACATTTTGTCCGATTATAACAAACCTTTTTGCATGATACTGGAACTTGATGTGATATGCCAACACAAAGTCATCCATCCATCCATCCATCCATCCATCCATCCATCCATCCATCAGTCCTTCAGTCTTGTTGTGGGTGTGTTTGTGAGTGTAAGTGTTGGTTCTAATGAGCATTATAGGTTCAGTCCATTTACTATTAACCAGTGGTCAACAAAGTACTGAGCTCTAGTACTTTAGTAAAAATATTGATACTCATCGTCAAATCTTACTTAACTACAAGTAAAAGTTCCTCGGTCAAATGTTTATTTCAGTTAAATTCCTGAAGTACTTACTTTTGAAAATACTTGAGTATTCAAATCGTATTTACTAGAGGTGTGCCGATCGATCGGTCACCGATCATAATCGGCCGATTTTTGTGAAATCGGGGATGATCGGGATCGGCCGATCATTGGCTCTGTTACCGATACCGATCACCTGCATCTCATTTC
>CAEGAF010061636.1:0-11985 GCA_903067075.1 Micropoecilia bifurca
TAACCTGAACATCTGAAGGAATCACTCTAAGCCTGATGACCTGGTGAAGCAAGCAGTGAGTGAACAAGGTGACAGTTGGATGTTACGAAACTTGCTGATGAATATCGATTTTTCTAGGAAAGAAAATATTGATATATGTCGCGTTATCAATATTTAGCCCTACTGTGAATAGTGATGCCATTTTTTTTTTCTTATCTGGACAAAGTCATCAGATAAACTGTTGGTAGTTAGCTTTGGAATAAGTTTAAAACGCTCCCTGACTGTGCCAATGTCCTGTCCTCTTCAGATGGTTACCCCAAGGAGGAAATTATGTACAGGTGGAAAAGGAGCTCCGTGGAGGTTGGGGACATTCGCTCATGGAGGCTTTACCAATTCTCCTTCGTTGGCCTGAGAAACACCACTGAAACCGTCAGGACAGTTTCAGGTATATAACCCAACTCAATAAAAGAGCATCTGCATACTTTATTACAAAAGAACAAGATGGATCTATGTGGTCGTTTGTAGCATCGGATTCATCAAAAGTGATGCGGCTATGAATTACAATGAAAAAATAACATACTGTGGAGGGGAGTCACTGTGTAACTAGAGTGGGTTTTGTAATCATTGGCTGAAGTAGGGATAATATCATAAGACGTGGTGGATGTAGGCTGACGTCCCCAGACAGAATGGGGGAAAAAAACTATGCTGGTATGATTATTGCAATATGTTGATATTTACCAATTTGAGATGTTGCAAAGTAATGTACTGGATAATGATTTTGCATCCTTCACTAATTTTTGTGGTGGGCTCATTTTAAAAAAAA
Organism: Micropoecilia bifurca; assembly: GCA_903067075.1. NCBI lineage: Eukaryota > Metazoa > Chordata > Actinopteri > Cyprinodontiformes > Poeciliidae > Micropoecilia > Micropoecilia bifurca. The sequence continues at coordinate 803 of CAEGAF010061636.1, forward strand.
ATATTAACAGGGTGCAGTGTTCTGCTTTTATTGGCAATGACATTTTGCTTAGAAAGAAAGTTTATGTAATTTGAAGCACTAAGCTTCAAACTACATAAACTTTCTGCAGAGTCAAGTTTCTACATCCTTCCCTGAGATGAATGACACAAAACAAGTAGATGCTTTAACAGGGTTTGATTATTGGAAATCTTTGCAAAACCTTTTTTTAATAGCATTGTTACATTTTTAAAACTGTTGTCATTGTAATCACTTTTTGTGCTTGTTTTAATTTAGTGTGGAAAACTTAGGTCTGACACAAAAACACATTTTTCTGGATGATAAAATGTCCCCATAAATTATTATGATTAATATTGTTATTTTAAGAACATTTTCCAGTTATACGAGATTCGTTTATAATAATGCGAGTTTGCCCTCTCAAAGACTAATAAACTTTAATTTGTACAGAACACTCTGGAGCTGGAAGACACCTTAAATGTCTCATAAAACACAACTAAAAACCACACACAACTGAAAAACTAAGAATTGAAATTATCGGGCTCATTTTTACTTTATCATGCCATTTATTGATTTATTGCTTACTGCAACAGAAATGCATCAAAAAAGGGTTTTAAATCCACAATATCCTTTTTTTTCAAAATCTAATTGACCATTATAAATATTTTAGCTCTTTGATTGATGATCCCACATAGATTCCATATACAAACTAAAAAACCCATTTGAACCGCATTTTCTTTGAGTGCTTAACATGTCTAAAGTGCATGCCGGCAACGGGGATTAGACATGGCAACGGGGTTTATACATGGCAACGGGGTTTAGACATGGCAACTAACATCTGAAAACTAAGACTGGCAGGCAGACTGTATTAGGTGATGTCATTGATTGGAAATGCACTTTATTTTAAAAACGGCTCCCCCTGTACCACTAAATGGTACAACAGAAACTAAAAAGCACAAATCACTGTCATTGCAGTGTCACCTTAAGGCACACAGGCAAACAAAAAATATAATGTCACTGTGAATTTCATCTGGCTTCACATGCTGTGTAAGTGGTTTACAGTGACAATGTCTGCGCTTTGTCTGTTTCACGGTTCTCTAGCATGTTTCATGTGGGATCATGAAAGGGAAATCTAAGTGTGTGTTGAGAAACTGCAGTCCTCAGTTTCTCTCCTTTTGATCTGGTTTGTTATTTTCACAAACTGCCATCTGGTCCCTTGTCGGAGCAGAGAACCTTGACTGTGGCTGAGAGACCTCTTGTCTCATTTCCTAGTCAGTTTGGGAGCTGACCTGCTTCAAGATTTGTGAACACAACATCTGTCTCAGCCGTCAGTTGGGACGTTATAATTACTGTGTCATCAAAAATAATCAACATGCAGTGGACTGCAACTTCAAGAACTGGATTGTTATTTAAAATGTGACAAAAACATAATGAATTGTTTTTTATTTATTTAAATTGCTAGTACTAATGATGTTATTATTACTTTTTAAATATCTTTGCAGTACACACATATCACACATATTTCATTTCAGAATTATATTTTTTAATAGCCACTCTTGATTTGTCTTTTGACAAAATATCACTAAAAATATGTATTTATCTTTTAGGCAATCAGAATTGATTTGGAGAAATAATTTAAGGTTTGCTATTTATAGTGGTCTCTTTGGTTTTCTTTAAATTCTTGGTCAAATCTGGTTTTGCCCTCCTAAATTAAATTAAGCTGCTCTAATGTTGGAATTCATAATTACAAGCATAGCAAACAAATATGAGATTCTTTAAAAAAGCATCAAAATCCTTTTGTCTCCACTTGTATTCAATTTTAACAGCAAAACCTCTCCTACTCGTATATCTACAATATAATAATTTAGAGTATAATAGAATACAGAATAGAATGTTGAAAAAGGATAGTAAAAAATTAATTGCAGGAATATGGCATCTGTTAATTTAGTTAAAAACGATTGACGTTTGTTTTTGTGACTTTTTCAGACTCAAAACCAACGTCACCTTTTACAAAACCGATTCTTTTATCTACCAAAGTTCCCTCGTTGTGTGAAACCATCATTACACAGCTGGAGAATCTTTTCTAGGCCCTACAATCACCCCTGAGGACACACAGATGAAACAAAGGCGTGATTTATCATATTGCTAGGATAATCCTTTAAGCTCCTGCCATGTGCATTTATATAAATACATTATAATCATGGGTGTGTTTTTGACTTTTCATGCAGAGCAGATAGGCAAAGTGCCTCCAGATTTGCCCCATCAAGGATTCATGTGAAGACTGAGAAGCTCCCTAATCGCAAGAAGGCCACTGACGTGTCCCTGGGCTTTCTGCTCTCAAACTGAATCATACAGGCGGCCGCACACAGACAACAGGGCTGCGTGGCTTGGCTTTTGAAAGGTCACTCTAAGAATAGCTTCCGATAAGTAAACGAGCCTCATATCCAATGAAAAGCACATGTTGAAATGTGCAGGCAAGCAAATGGACATTAAAACGTGCAATAATTCATGGATGAGGGCACAGACCAAAGCACTCTTGCTGTTGCAAATACTCAGACATAATCATACAACTTATTGATGCACATGATGAGGTACATCTGCTCTGTTAAAAGGACAGGAAAAGCAGCAAATCTACTTGCTGATGTCTAAGCCCTTCTGTGTTTCCTTATCAGGCCATAATTTCAAAAGGAAATGAGAGAAAATCATTCTCCTCCTGCCCATCTTCATGATGTTCTACTTACTCATTTTTACAGTGAATGTGGAAGACGCCCATTCACAGCACTTTTGGGGGTGATGTAAATGCATCATTCAGGAGAACCGTCCAAATCCTTTCATGATTAAACCAAGCGCTGCAAAAGTTGGTCATCCTGGTGCAGTTATTTTTTAAATCACTTTCATTCATCTAAAACTAGCTTCTTGCATGTTTTAATGTGCATATATTCTTCATAATAAAGTGGTCACCAATTATAGTAGATTTAAAGTGTTGGCAAAGCGAAGTGAACATTTTGAAATGAAAAGAACAAAAAAATGTATGAAGGAAAGTCAAATGGAAAAATGAGACATTATTGTCTTAACATCACTGTGAGAAGGATATTTTTAAATGCTTCAGTAACTGTGTGATAATATCTATGCTATAACACAAGTTAAATCCAAGGGAAATTAATGGGAGAATGTGATTGCATTTCTCAAACTAAATGATGCCATTGAGACAGGAGCATTTATCGCTGTTTGCCTGCTTTAATCATGAAAAGATGAAGCGAGAGAAAAAGCAATAAACTGAAATGACAATGGCCTTTTATTGTTACTGAGACGTCGAATCCCTTATCAAATAACCAGTACAAACTTCAGCACAGTCTGAAATCATTTCAGCACAAAACCCTCAGAGCAGTTCAGAAAAATTTACAAAGGAGAATATTTGATCAAACAACTTGTAGAAATAGTAATTAGACTCTGTTTATAATATGAATGTCGGCTGCACTTTTTACATTTAAGTCACGTTTATGACGGCGTGTCACATCAGTGCTTCTTGATTATTTATCCACAGTCTGTTTCTGCCTTGTCTTGTCAAAGTGACGTTGATATCTGCCTTCTAAATCGATTCTACTAATGAATGCTTATGGAACTGAGCGACTTACATCTGTACAGTATTACTTTTTATTTTCTCTTTCCTTTTCCTAAATGATACACAGTGGATTCCTCAAATTATTTATGGTAATTTTCTTAAATATGAAAATAGTACTTTTACTGCATTAAAAGAAGGTCTGATACAGTGGATTATAGGGGTTTAGCTTTCTAAAGGCTAGGAGCCACAGAAACAATCCATTAGCATGGTGTGTTGCTGTAATGCTTATTTTTTCTGATATCTCCATGCCTTTATCATCTCTTTCCATCTCTCTGAGTTCTCCTTTTGCTTCTGGGTGATTTGTGATGGACAGGAGTGGTCTGAAAACAATCTGGCTCAGCGCAAATCTCCCCTTTGTAACATAAAATACCAATTTATTCTCTTCCCCGTCTCTTTTTTAGTACACATGCACTCCCAAAAAAACCCGGTACACTTACAGGATTCATATTCTCATGTCCTTTTTTTTTTATCCCAAACTGGTAAATATACAAAGGGTTTTGCTCTGTGAAACCTCCCCTCCCGTCCTTCCCCTGCTCACTCTCACAAGGAGGGGATTTTATTTTCAGCCTGGTATATTCCTGTCCTACTTTTTACACTCCCTCCCCCATCCACAGCTTCTCTATCTCTCTTTGTTTTGCTCTCTTTTTCTGGTCCTTTTTTGCTACAGCCTAATAAGCCAGTAATTAACACCTGAAACCAAGGAAGACGTCCTAGATGAAGAGAGTGCTTTGGATAAACAAAGCACTTGTTTTCCATCTCATCAGCCACTCTCTGCATATAAAGTAGGACTTTTGGGCGCAAAATACAAGGAATCTATTTTGAGAAAAGCTACAAGTTTTTGGAAAATCAATAGAAAATGGTTTGTCAGATGTAACCAAAAAATATCCAAGTGTCTTTGATGACAATAAATCTTTGTTCCGCACAAGTGATGTTGCAACATATACATTGAAGTAATAACTAGGACAACTGAATGCATGGAAAACGACATAAAAGTCATACAATATGTTCATCATTGGGAAAAAACAAGAACGTGTAAAGTAGTGACACTGCCATAGGTATCGTTTTCTACTGAAATGCTGCAAGGAAAAACAGGAAATCATGCAAACCGACAGGAGGTTAATGAATTAAAGAATTTAAAAACATATGGAAAAAAAAATCTTTCTGCATCAACTGCAGAAAGGTCAGGTCTGGGTGCCGAGAGTTGGCCTCAGATTTCATCACCCTGAAGGTACAAGACATAAGGTGGTTACACATGTTGCACGTCTGTCTTTTCTGATGTAATGTCTTACATTTTATGACATGTTTTTAAGTTTCATAGACCTTTTATTCTTTTCCTGGCACTGTGACTTTCTAAATGTAAAGTCCACTCTCCATATTACATTTGAGCATGGAGCTTCTGCACTGTTTTAATTAATTTAGGATTACTGAAATTATTTCTTAAAGTAACACTTTAGTTAGGACTTTCTTGAAATTCAGACGTTTACGTTCATGTCCTAGTATCACGTAGAAAAGTCATGCTAATTGCATAACTTGTGTAAAATGTTTTTGGTTGGAAGTCTATCTAGCGCCAACCAAATTAGCAATAATTTATCTGTGCATATATTTATTAGAGGTGCTAAAGAGCGATGAAGTGAATGGTGAGATTATATCAGACAGAAAGAGAACATTTCTCGGTGCAATGTGCTCACAAATGATCCTTTTTACTAACTAGTTGGGGTTGATTTTGTTACTGGCAACTTTTTTTTCACTTTTTTTTGTTTGTTTATTTATGATTTAAAAATTATGCATCCATTTCAAAACTTCTTTCCACATTGGCAGATATAGATCCTGTCAGTGTCCTCCGTCCCGTCGAACAGAGAGAATTATAATCCTGTCACCTGACCAGAGGATTAGAACAGAATAAAAATGAGACGATGTAGAAAACATTAGAAGAAAACAATGTATTTTAATAAGACCAAAGGTTTATGTAATGGGTTTATATTACCTTTGCATTGAAATCTGGGGGGCAGAAATTAATTTGAATACTTAATGTAGGCATAAATGTAATTATCTCATTTTTAAGACAAAGTATATGGAGTTAGATATCTTAGAAATGTGATAATTGAATAATATTGAGTGATAATAACTAGCAACATGCATCCCCTAAGACAAAAAACACAAAATAGGAAAAATCTTAATATTTCCCTTTTTATATTTAACAAATCCTTTTTGTGTAACTAACAGAAAAACCTTGGCAGACTCACATTTACGTCAGAAAATCTGCTCTAAGCAGTAGCTTGGACAGCTTTTTACTGTCATAAAACCTATTAACAGCCTTGCTCTTCATAATCTCAGCACCGTCATTGGGTATGAAAGCAGGATAATCATCTGTCCCCTTCACGGTAAACACAACACTCACTACTAAGCAGTCAAAGTCTATATACTCGTTTTTGCCATTCAATCATGTGGCTGTGTTGCTGCAGTTGCTCACAGTGACAATGCTATTCTTCTTTTTTTTTGTGACTTTATCTTGCTCACCACTGTGCGGTAGGAATAGCTGCCAGCAGCCCTGTGGAGGGACAATACAAAGCTTCAGTGACTGGTTAATCACTCACATGAAGCCTGTGGCCATGTCGCAAAAAGTGGGGACTTGCATTCTGCGTATGCATTGTTGATCCTGGCAACCAGTCATTAGCAAATCTCCCTTTATTTGTAACCAACACAAATATGTACGCATGCACACACATATACGTGCAATAACAGGCGCTGTCACCTCTCATATACACGACTCCGGACAGGAGAGGAGCTCAATGAGACAGCCTGTCAGCTGCTCTGCAATGGGTCTTGCATGTCTCCCTTCAATGGATGCCCAGCATGTGCCTCAGGTCTCGCCTGCCCATGCATATCCACAGCAGTCTCCAGACTTGCTGCCAGCCCAATGATACTTTAGTCTGAGAGGTATTTTTGCCTCCTGTCAACTCTCCTAACGTTACATTTTCTCTCTGCATTTTCACATTCAAACAAATAACGATGTACATACAGTCACATTCAATAAATTACAATATGCAATCCAGTAAGGCTCGTTTGCCAGATTTAAAGCACTTTGTCAAAATACCATATTTTCTGGACTATAGAGAGCACCTTACTATAAGCCACACCCACAAAGTAAAAAAAAAATACTAGAAACGTACATTAACAAGCCGCCGGTATTTCCGCCGCTCTTGGTTTTCACAAGGACGCAGCCCTTCCGTCTCCAACGCCGAACCATGGATTCGTTCACGCCGAGTTTACGTGCAGTGGCTCAATTTCCCTCCTGCACTACCAGATCGATAGCCTTCAACTTAAAAGTGTCATCTTTTCTTCATGTGGTTTCCATGGTGAGGGGCTATGAGTTTGAAGAAATTTCTCCATCCTGCCTCCTGCTGGCATGTGCTTGTTCTAATTGAAAATTAGCGCTTTCTTTCATTTTTTTCTTCCAATAATTCACTTCCTGCTAAAGAGCCCCCTGGTGGTTGAAGCAAAATCCACAGAAAAGTCGCACCGGGCTATAAGCTGCATGGTTCAAAGCGCGAGAAAAAAGTAGTCGCTTATAGTCAGAAAAATATGATAATAACCTTTAAGCAAGTCTTTTGAAAATATTGAAATGTTTTCTAAAAGTTAAACATTTCTTACCTGTCGTCGCAAGAAGTGAAACTCGTATATGAGGTAGAGTCATCAGAGTCATATTTATCAAGCCCTTTCTGGTAATTTTGATAACTAAGGCTTTGAGATGACGAAAGCTCCAAATGCACTGTCTCAGAAAATTAGAATACTTTGAAAGCCTAATCAGCTAATTAACTTAAGACACCTGTAAAGGCTTTCCAAGCCTTTAAACAGCTTCTCACTCTGGGTCAGTAGTATATGCAATCATGGAGAGGACTGCTGACTTGACAGATGTCCAGAAGACAGTCAATCACAGCCTTTACAAGGAGGATAAGCTACAAAAGGTCATTGCTGTAGGAGCTGGTTGTTCATAGAGTTTTGAATCCAAGCATATTAACAGAAAATTGAGTGGAAGGAAGAAGTATGTTAGGAAAAGTTGCACCAGCAACTGGGAGAGCAGCTGCCTTGAGAGGATTGTCAAACAAATACTAGACATGGACTAGACTAGACAGCCAGTACTGAACCACAGAGAGCATCAGATGTGTCTCATCTGGGCTCAGGAGAAAATGAACTGAACTAGAATTTTGACAACTTGGTTCAGAGCTTTTCAAAAACTATAATTCTTGTGAATATATATTGCTGTGGTATCGAGTATTGAGTGCTTGTCTTAGTATCACTTGGAAGTTGGAAATTTTATCTAAACATGCCATCTAGATATACCAAAGCACATTCAGTGGCTGAATTTAGTCCATTTCATGAAGGGTCAGGTCTGTTTTGGCAGCAAAAGGTGACTAACATACTACGAGGCAAGTAGTTAGTGTTTTGGCTGATTGGTGACAACAAGGCAGGTGTTAAAATAATTTTATCTTCTTTCTCCTTTCTTTTTGTCTTTGTTTTTTTAGTATATTGTCTTTACCCAAATTCAACAGAGAAGCAACACTGTTTTCTGATTAATGATAATGTCTGCCAAGCTTTTATTGCTTTCTGTAGATTAAATCAACTCACAGCAAATTACTTTGACAGAGAGAATTTGTCATCTTAATAAAAAAAAAAATGACTCCAGAGCATGCTGTTTTACAAAGAATGATTGGAGTTTTTGTCTGAATGGTTGTTCTTCACCCAGCATTTTAATTCACAACTTCCAAAGGAAAAGTGTGGAAACTACATGGTAATTTAATGACAGAAGAATATTGCTTCCCTTCCTGGAGATTTGTGGTTTGTTACTAAACAAAATAGATCAGAATTTACTTTGAATGATTTTCCCTTCTGGGTTTATGGCAGTCAGATGGTAACATCATTTATGACTTCTCTATTTTTATTGTATGATGGAATAAATGGCTGCACAGTTATGCCTTGAGCATTCAGACAAAAACAAACAAGAAAAGCAAACTTCAAGACAAAACACAATAATGAAGTTGAATTTAAGGAGTTTATGATTTTTTTTTGTTTATAGCTATTATTTTACTTTGGGCTTCTACCTTTTTGTGTTGTTTATCCCACCTTATCGTAGTTTATGTTCATGCTTCTCCTCCTCCTCTGTTTCTCCCACCTGTGATGTAACCAGAGGAGGTGGGAAGGAGATTCAAGGACACATGAGTCAAGACAACAGGAACTTAACAGAATGGGACATCCTTACCTCTGAGCCATCGAACTGTGGTATATTAAACATGACATCCAGTACTGAGGCATCAGCCGTCCTTTATGTTGCTACTGCCTACTGGAGAACTATGTGACCTTTGACAGATGAGCGTTAACAGTCATCTTATTAAGATATAACTACTAAAGTAGCTTCAGTTTCCATGTAACCAGGTGTATATGAAATAAATAATTATACATTATATTATATATTATTTGTGATTCTGCTAGATTATATCTTTCTGCAAGGTATATTTGTTGATGCGTTTTATACAATGAAAAGATTTCATTTAAGGTCTTGCTAGATTTGCCCTGATCACGGGTTACCATTAAACATCTTTCACATAAATAAAGTTCAGGTGATGATCCAGTCTAAAACATTCAGGGTAATTAGCCACTAAACTGTCCTGAGGTGTGATGTTTGCACTGGTGTGTGTGTTGCACTTGCATGGACTATAGAAAAGGTGAAGGTCCATTCACACTTCATGCCATTTCATCCCAGGGAATAAGCAGCATCCCCTGGTTATCTTGAAGATTTTGGGTATAGAAAATGATTAATTAGTCTGAGGGAACAACAAATGATGTCATATAAAAAAGGATTCTTCTTCTTCTGTGATTCTTTGATCAAACCTAGTGGAATATTCTTCCTCTACCTTTTTACTTTGTGATACAAAGGGGTTATATACCAACTAACTTGCCTGGATATGTTGCCTCTGAAAATATTCCTTAAATTTTAAAATGTTCTGTTTTACATAGGAGCATTTTCCCCTCCTCAGTTCACAAATAACATTTTGTTCATGTTACAATAAGGCAGATGAGGATAAAAAACTTTACTCATAGATTCCTAAATTCTGCATTATATACAACTTAAACATTTTAATCCACTTTTTGTTTTAAATGTCTACCTTTGACGAGTTCAACTAACATTCATATATAACCCAGATCATGTTTCTTTTTTGCATTTTGCTGTGCAAATATCAGATCAATATAAAATAGCTAAAAGTAATTTAATGAGATTGCTCAGTTAGTAATTGTGTTGGGACTGTTTATCCAGAGCACAAAATGTCTACATTGTAAATTCCTTCCCTTCAAAACAACAAAAACTATGTGCTTTTAGTGAGCAGTAGTGGTAGAAGGTCCCATAATGATACAGGACCCTGAAAGTATGGAGCCAGTTAGTTGAAAAAAAAATCCCCTGAAGGTGTCATCTTGGCAATCGGCATAGACCTCAATGAAACTGAGCCAGAGGAAGTGAAAGGTACAGCAGGAAAGTCTTGCGCTGACTGACTTCATCCCTGTGGTGGAAAGTCCATTATCATCAAGCGTCTGAGGATTTGAGAAGCAGCCATTATGTTGCTGACCAAGCCGAAAAACTGTATTCACCTGCAGTTTCTCAGCTGTCATGGGGTCTTGGTTTTGGAGGCTGGTTAATGATATGTTAATAAACACAAAATAGTGGGCTGCTGGACCCCTGAGAGAAGCCTTCATGTGTCTTCTTCACTCCTACACACCAAGGCAGGGCTCTGTAATATCCCATGCACCTGCCTCCATCAGCAGAAAGCACACATGGTGATACAAACACCAATAATTCTGGTTGCTGAGGTTATTGCTTGTGGTTTATTTAATGATACTATCAACGCTGAGTGAAAGGGTTGCATGAGGAGGAGCGTCACCCCACTCCGGTCCTTGTACAGAAAATGTGAATGTACTTTCACATGGTTAAAGAGAAAACAAGTACTGACAGTCTCATCTCCTTCCGTGCCTCTTCTTACCCACACAAAAAGACAGATGCTGTCTATTTTTTCATACAGTTTGTCCTTTCCCATGAGAAAAATTGTAAGCCAGCTGCTCATTCCCCAGCTGCGAACATTTTGTTCACGTTCTTATGGGTGCCTAAATGCAGGCACACTCTCACACGGCCTCACAGATGCATACCAGAGAAACGTTGTGCTTGTGCCCGAAGGTTACAGACCGTGGAGGGAAGCCAGCGGAGGTTTCTGACACTGTTAATTGTCTGATGTTAATCAATTAGGAGACATTTGAATGAGCTGGAGGCCAGGAGTAAACTGTCATTAAGTTCACAGAAACAGACAGGTTTTCTGGTAAACAGATAAAGGGGACAGTAACTGTTGGCAAGTGATGTCTGCTGTACTGTCAAGCTAAGAAGCAGTGGAATGGAAACTTGTGTGTCTCTTATAGAAAAGTATGAAACATCTATTTGATTTCAGTGTTGTATAGTAACGAAGTAAAAATACTTCACTACTTTACTTAAGTATATTTTGGAGTACTTCATACTTTCCTCGAGTATGAA
>CAEGAF010061641.1:0-50487 GCA_903067075.1 Micropoecilia bifurca
CTGTTTTGTTGACATTCTTTATGTCAACAAAGTAGCTTTAGACATTTATCCAGGAGCTTCGGCTAGAGTTACCAAGGTTACCAGCACCTATACATTTAAAGCCGTGGGTGTCGGTGGAAGAGAGACAGAGGCTGCGGCGCAGCGTGTCGGCTGGTTTGTGCTAACCAGAAAGCAGTTGGGCACAATTTCGCAACACCAAAACCGTGAGTGAAACAATGACTAGTGCAGACTGCTGTATAAAGTACTGGGGGACCAATTTTTTTTATTATTAGACATCCATATTTGTATTGAACGGAACAAATAATGTCCCGTTCAATACTGGACGTGTGGCAACGTAACTGTGGCGTCTATTCTATGCGCCTTGTATTGCGGTGCACCTTATATATGAAAAAAGTTTTAAAATAGGTCATTCATTGAAGGTGCGCCTTATAATACGGTGCGCCTTATAGTGCAGAAAATATGGTAAATGTTACTCTTTTAAAAAAAGATCCAACCAAGGACTGGATTTGTAAATTAGTTTGTGCCTAGAAATCTGATGTACAAAACGATGGTTACTCTGTTGTTAACATGCAACATTGTTTAATGTGCTCTCCTTGATTAAATAAATTTGAACTGAGCTAAAAATACACAAATTAGTGAATTGCTATGAATCATCGGAAACCCAAATCATATCGTCTAGCATGGAAATGGTGTATATAAGTATGTCAGTAAATAATATATTTTTTTTGAAAATATTACCTTTACTTTCTGCTTTTCAACCTTTCCTTGTGGACAATTATCTGCTGTGAAATACAAGAGGAAAAGTCCCAGGTAAAATAAAAAAATAATAAACAAATATCAAAGTTTCATTACAATACTTCTAAATTTAATCGTGAAAACGATGCTGTCTTACCGTTCCAGAAATCCCCTTTTGTCCTGATGATGGCAATAACAATGGCAAACCCACTTGCAGCCACAAGAGAACACGTCAGAAGCAGGCCATAATTTGGCCATCTGTAGCCATCTTACAGATAAAAATACAGCCCATAAAAACTGCTTTTATTTAACAGTTATGAAAATAATTATGTAATACATACATAAATATATATAATCCACAGGAATTAATTTTAGTTTATTAACTGTCATACTCTTACCTTTGACTTCAATTTCAAGTTTGGTTCCATTTCCAAATATAATCTCCCCACACATTGCCAGTGCACAGTAGTAAGTCCCACTATCATCAGAGCTGACGTTCTTTGAAAAGTGATAAACACAACTTTTTGAATCTGATGATGCCTCAGGGTTCTTGTCACAATTGTAAGATGCATTTTGATCTGTGTAGATGATGCTTCCAAGGAAAGTGTCTTTTCTGACTCCAAACCAGGACACCCTGCGTTCACTTGGACAGGATCCAGTCTGGGAATGAGGTAGGACTGAACACTGGAGGGTAACAGAGTCCCCAGGCTGAAGTGCGGCCGATACTGTTGGCCACTGAGCAACACTGTAGTTTAATGATCTTGTGTTTACGTCTAGAAAACGTGAGAGTAAAAATAAGTTGAGAAATTGTTTGAGAAATTGCCTCTTTCAGACATGCAATGAATCTTATAAAAATGCATTACCTTTCAAAGACAAATAAGTCCCAGACCACTCATCTGTATTCCAGGTAGAAACTGCACAGTGATACAGGGCTTCATCTTCTTTAAACGTTTGGAGGATTGTCAACGTACTCGTGAATGTGGTATAGTTTGCAGCAAACCGTGAGGGAGAAAACCCTTGCTCAAATATTGGGTGGGTAGTTACCTTCATCAGGGTTGTTATCAATCTAAGAGTATCTCCATTACTCTGTTTGTACCACTTTACTCGGGTGTTACTGTAGTTCGAATTAGAAAGCCAACAAGTAAAGGTTACAGGGTCCCCTAGCTGGCCTGTGGTCACTGAAATCAGTGAATCTGCATAATGCAAAAATAATTATCGTTAATAACGGGTAAAAACAGTTTTCATTGTAAATTTATCCCAGTACATGTTACACTATTTCAGCAGAAAAGTTGTCTATCCTCAAATACCAACTCATAAATGAGACATAAATGGGACAACAAAATATTCTACAGAAAAAAAAAAGCTTAAAATGCTGTTTTTGCATTAAAACAAAGAGAAAATTTTAGCCAAATAGCGTGAATATTACTGACCTCCTTGATCAAGAAAAATGAAAACAATCCACATGTGCATCATCCTGATGGAGTGAGACTTGTTTGTGGTGCGTGGTGGACGTGATATGTCCAACTGCCTGATGAACCTACACAATAGCCGATTTTATAACTTCATTTCCTGTCATGCCGGCACTTTCTGCATGTCAGCTTTTTGCGGTTTTGTAGACTGTTTTAAAACCCACAATGGTTACAGAATCAGTGAAATTGTGCTTTGCAGGTGCTTTTCTCACCTCAGGATGCAGGATGCGTGAAACAGTAGTTGGAACTTAAGGTAATTAGGTGTGCTAGTAATTTCCCAACCCCTACAGGGCAGTGCTAGAATGTAACTCCCCAATCAGTCAGTTGCTCTTTTAATTTATGAAACAAAATACATTGAAATGGTGAATTCATGGCAAGTAACATATTTGGTCCTAACACAGTTAACCACAAGATAATACACACTTGCTCTGCATATGTACAAATCAGTACAGGAGTACATGAAAGTAGCATTGGAGGAACTGAAGCTCCCCATTTCAGTTCCCCACTTATGAACCCATGTAACGTTTCTTGGTTGGGACACATGACATGATAACACCTCATGTGATAGCAATTTAAGAGTGATACTATTTCCTTTGTAAAACTGTTTGGCCTCTCCTCTCCCCCCCAAAAAACAAGTGCAAAAGATACAAAACACTTTGTGTTGTCTCTTTCCAAGAAACACATTTAAACCTTTATTTCCTGACATCAAAAAGAAACGGCCACTCTCATACTGAAACCACAACTATTTTAATATTTTGTCTCACTTAAGACTTTTTTTCCAAGTTTAACTTATAACAGCAAGGGCTCTTATGGATGCATGAAGACATTTTGCATAAAATTTTCCAGATTCTTCCTTGGGTCAGCTTCTTGAACGTATATGCCAACACAAGCTGATATATAGAATGAGATATTACTCTTTACATTCACCAGTCAATTCATTAGGTACACCTATTTAATTGGTTTTTAAACAACATTTAAATGAATCAGTCAATAACATAGCAGTAAGCAGCCAATCGATTTATTGGAGCAAAATAATTATGCTCAAGTAATATGTCCTTACTTGAGCATAATTTTTGGGTTCTCTCTGCAGGTATCCTCATCCCATGTATCCAGATGAGGATTCCTTCATGCCATGCAGTAAACTTACTGAAGTTCAACTGTTAAGTAGTGCTGTTCTGAGTATTGCAGGAACTGCTCATCTACTGTGGTTTTTACACACAACTCATTTATTGGGTTTGCTAAGAATGGACAAAAAAAAAAGAAACAAGCTATGTAGAATACCTCTTATTGACACACAATAAGCCAAACACTCAAACAGACGAGTGACAGCAGTAGAGAACCACAAAGAGTGCTTTCTGTCAGCTTAAGACAGGAACCTGAGGCTTCGGTTGACACAGACTCCACACAAACTGAACCCACAAAAAATGTTCCCTGAGCTGTGATATTTGATAAGAGTTTCAGATTTCATCATAAATTACACAAAGGTATAGATCCATTCTGATCTGTACCACTAGTTCAGGCTGCTTCTGGTGGTCAAATGGTTTGGGAAATAAACTTTAGTTGAACCTTTTTGTGAAAACATAAACCTGTTGCACCAACTAAAAGCCATAAATGTAAACAATGGAGCCTACCTGAATAGGGATACTTACTATCTCCTATTTCCTATGATCACAGTGTGCACTTCTTCTGGTGGCTCCTATCAGTAGTATGATGCACCATGAGACAATGTTCAAAACCTCTCAAACTCGTTTAATGAACTGGCTTATTATTTCCTCACAGTAGTAAAAAGTAGTCATCAGTTCCAAATCCATTGAAAATATGGAAAGGGATATTCACATAATATATTTACAGTTAAAAAACCTGCATGATGCTGTTATCCAAATAAGTAAGAAAAATCTGTTATTAGTGTATGATAAGAAATGATATTTTTAAAACACTTTTCTCTTGCTCAGATGAATAAGTTATTATGTGAGCAGATGACTTTTTTGGGAAAGTGCCTTAAAAGAGATTAAAATTGCTCTTGAACACTGGATTGACATGAAATAGCTTGCAGTCTTTTATAGCTCCGACTACGTTTTCTCAGCCAGGCAGTTTCCATGTGTATTCTAGCAGTTTTACTGACCTCCTGTGGTTGTCTTCATATTTATTCTCTTCCAAATCCAGAAAGAACTTATGTTTTTGTTGCCATTAACTGTCAGTCTGTTTCTTCTCATCAGTTGTAACATTAACAAATTGTTTATTATTAAAGGCAATAATGCACCTCACAGTTTCAAAGCAATTTAAAGTTAATGTTTATTTATTTATTTATTTTTTTAACTGAAATGTTAAGGAAGCAGGTATTAAAATGTGCTCTATAAAACAGACAAAAATACCATGCATTACCAGAGCCTACACAACATGCAATTTTTTTTACATGTCAACTTTTCTAGGTTCAAGAATAAACTTATTTGTACTGTGCAGTAAGGCAAAAAGTAGCAGTCACATCAAAAACACTTGCAACCAAGAAATACTCAGACAACATCTATATTAAAATATTAGAAAAAATAGAATTAAATAATTCTATAATTAAAAAAGTCAACAAGAGTTTCAGAAATAAAAAAAAAAGTTTGAAAATTAAAACTTATTTTCTGTAGTAAATGGTTTTCACACCACAAAAAACTTCTTTTTTATTTCTCTTTGCTGTAGTCTAAACTTATAAAACTTAGGAATCTTTCATTATTTCCTTCTTTGCTTCGTTCTTATTGTTGCCAGTGACAGTTCTTAATTAAGCAACTTGTAAATTTGCTACATCTCTTACTTTGGTTTTATGAGACCCAGTTTCTCAGGGCAGCAAATTAAAATGCACACCACACAGAAACAGCCACAACGGTATAAAGCAGTAAATTGTTAGACTTAACACATAATAAAGGGGCAAACAAAGCAAAAAAGTGTCAAACTATCCAATTAAATGTATAATTTAATGATTCCCACATGTATTCATGTCAATCCAGAAGCAATTAGAATTGCTTTGAATGACATATCATTAAGTTCTTCTTCAGGCTGTAAGTTAGATGAAGCTACTATTCATACCCCAACATCCGGACACCAGCGTAGATGATTTGTCCGTCCGCTGCCTTTGCGCCTCTCTTTCCCTTTTGCTCAGCCCGTTTCTTTGTAAAATTTGCCACAGAATAAATCAAACCATCTTCATTTGTCTGCAGGAAAGAAAAAAAAACATGATGGAGAAAACTCACAAGATCTGCTTTTCAACTCAGAATATTCCCAACTTACTGCCTGACTTTGTTGAGCAACAGCTATTTCAGAATCTGCAGCAGCTTCTGTATTATATGTAGAGAAAACACAAATAACTGGAAAAAAATTATATACAGTATATATGCAATGACAAGGTAGTGACTGCATTAGAATAAGATTTTAATACCAGTGGTGCCTCTCCTTAGTTTCTTGTTGGTGTGATTTAGTCGAACTATAACTATCACAGTGATGGCCAAAGCAGCACACAGCAGCACAATGAACACAATGGTCCCAAGAGAATGAGAGACAAAAAAGGATCCTGAAAATTAAAGGAGAAAATAGTAAGGTATACTGAGCAAAAGCAAGGATTGTGACTTAACCTTAAGGCTCAGTCATAATTATGATACACATTTCACTCTGATTATTGAGGATTTTGCTTCATTGCAAAACAATTTCTGGTTAAGAAAAAATTTAAATCACACATTGGTAATAATACCTTCAATTTCCAGTTTTGTTCCTTTTCCAAACAGTAGGTGCCCACAAGTGACCACGGCACAGTAATACGTTCCCGCATAGGAGGAGCCGACATCGCTCAATGAAAGGTTGTGGACACATTTCCTCACAGATGGGGTCTCAGGAATCCTCTCACATTTACTTGAAGATTTTCCATGAACATAAAGTTTATTGGAATGAGATGACTCATCGTTGGCTTTGAACCAATGAACACTGTGATGATCTGAACTTTCATGGTCATCAGATTCAGACTGGACCAAACACTGAAGAGTCACAGAGTCTCTTTGGCGGACTGGAAGTGATGGGATCTCTTGAACCACAGTGGTAATTTCAGCTTCTGGTCCTGAGAGGTACAACGGAACAATACATTATTTTCAAATCTGCATAAAATGCGCTGGAATAAATTGAACCATGCAACCTACATTTTTTTTCCTACAGAGAAACTTCTAAAAACTGAAAGCTGAGCATCAGTAAGAGAATAATTCTTCCAATTACCTTTAACTTTCAAAAAAGTCACATTCCAAAGGGATTTCTGTAGCTCTATTATTTCCTCACAGTAGTAAAAACCTGTATCTTTCAGCTCTGTTTGCTTTATGTGGAGAAGAAAAGTTTCTGGTTCTTGTTTTGTTATGATGTGAGGTGTATAGTTATGAATGCTACCACCAAAAGTATAAGTTGCTCCTAAGACTTCAGGGAAATTTCCAGCAACAACTTTCATCCAGAAGAGGAAACCTGATGAATTACATCTCCAGCTGCATGCTAGAGTGACATCTTCTCCAACAGAAGCAGTTTTTGTTGTATATTCTTGTGTGCATCCTGAAGGACAAATTGAATGAACATAAACGTCAATGTAAAATGCCAAGATAATTTAATGTTTACGGCAATACTCACGTCCAACTGGAAAGAGGAGAAGTGTATAAAGTATGATCATCATTGTTCGGGTATATCAGGGGAGGTATCTGATTATTTAGATCTCGTAAACATATTATGAAGCTTTATATGGGAGCCTCCTCCCAGATATGGGAGGAGGCTCCCATATCTCACATGTCTCACTTTTTTTTTTCAATAAACGATCTCTTCTTTGTGGTTACGTTTATCAACATAGTGAAAATAATCACACTACAGTGTTTCTTTTCCATTACCTTTGCTTGTGAAGGTAATGGAAACATGTAAACATGAGTCACATCTATGATCAACAGAGTAGTGACTCATTGTGCTCATTGGTCAACTTGGAGATTTAGCTCTTGATGAAAGGGAAAAGTGATTCTAATATTAAAATATTAAATGCTATGCATTCACTGAGATTTGTTTGACAAACTATTAAAGTTTCAATGAAATTAATTGCATAGTTAAAGCATGCCATCTGATATTAAAATGGGTTCCTAAACATAGAAGCATTAGCCATATTTAATTCTGATATTAAAAAAAAAAACAGCAAGAACTGGGGATTTCTTTTGGTAACAGTCAATTCATTCTTGCAAGAGGTGTTAATGAATGTGTTGCATCAAGCATGTTAAAATATTGTGGCCAATAATCTTGGGCCTCATTGTTTTTGATGCATTCATGAAGATGTTTGAGAACTTCAGTTTTCTCCTGATGTCTTCCTGCTACAATGTTTTACAGCTGCTGTACTTAAAAAAAAGCAAATTGTTTAATGCGAAAAGGTGAGTTTTGGCAAGGGAATAAGTGCTCCAGTTTAAATTCTAAAAATATTTTTTTCCAGCAACAAATTTTAATCCAGAAGAGGAAACTTGACAAATTAAATTGTAGGTTGCATGTTAGATTGACATTTTCTCTAAAGGAAAGTGTTATTGTTGTATATTTTTGTGAGAACCCTTAGGTAATAAAAGAAAGAATAAAAAAACATTCTCAAAGTCTATTGAGGAATTTCAAAACAGTAAAACAAAGATGACATAAGCAACTCACCTTCCATATGAAAAAAATAAATACAAAAAATCACAAACATGTAAAAAGTTCAACGCCTTTAGTAAAGGGCTTATCAGTAAGCAATGTATTTTTTAAGTAAAATCATTATTTTAAAATATATTGTATTGTAAATTTTCAGAGGCTTTGATTAAACATTATCATGTGTTACACTGTTTCTCTGAAAGCTTCGAGCCTTTTAGGCCTTCCTACTGTCCGTCATCTGTGAGCTTCTGTTAACAAGGCACGACCTGAAAAAGGTCATTTCTCCCTTGATGTGCTGCCATCTGGTGGTGGACAGTTGAATTAATTGTTACCGTTCAGTTATTCAACTGAAAACATGAAGCTCATATACTATACGGATGTTGCACACTGTATTTCAAGTGTTTTTATTTTTATTTCATTGCTCACAGCAAATTAAAACCTGAAAGTTTCTTAGAAATTTTTAAAACAAATGAAAAGGATTTCAAAGAATAGAAGTGTTGTTTAATGTTTATTGAGGTGTCAAACAAAGTGCAGCGCAAAAGACTCCTTATGATGAAAATTAGCTTTGAAAACTGTTTTCCCTCAGCTGGACATTGGGACAACTTATGTATGTAACTCCTATGATGCACATAAGTCCCCAGACTGTTCCAATCGAGGCCTGTATTCTTGAGTCTAGCTTTCTTCTGGCTGTATCATGGCAGATAATGACTTTTGCATGTCCTATAAAAACCCAGTATGTCCTCAGGAAAACTTGTAACTTATTCCATGTTCTGATATAATTTGGGTGGAAATATTAGTTTTCTTTCATAAAAATTGTGTATTTTCTGAATACCTTTATTTTAATCTTACACTGTAAATCATGTTAGTATTGTTTTGTTAACAAAAAGACACAGAGAAACACAAATGAATAACTTTTTTATTCAACAAGGCATAAAAGCCCACTGGATCTAATCATCATCAGTAATCAGTCATTAAAAACAACAATGTCTTTGTCAAAATGTACAGGAAAGCCTTGCTCACATTTGATTGCAATTCTTCTGGTACGACTAGTCCCCTGTACTGGTAATGTGGATGTCTGGCATCTTGGTTTCTCAGAGTACAGACAACAATATCAAAAGGTTGAAGGCTTTTCCTCATTTCATTGGCTCACCCGCACTTCCACAAATCTGTCTAACTAGGTTAGTGGTAACTTGGATGAAAGTGTTGGTGTCCTTACAATCATTACTGTCAGTTTTTGAAATGCGTCTCTGGCTAATTACTGCATCACATCGGGTTTGGCTCATGTCTCCAATGATATGCTGGTTTATAAATGTTTGGTACAGTCTCTGACAATTTGATCGTGACAAACTGCAGAGCTTAAAAGCCACAGCAAACAAGCTTCATTGTCCATTATAGAAACAAATACAGAAAAAAGACAATCAAATATTGTGAAATATTATGAAACTTAGCCATATGATTTAGACAAAATGTAATTGGAAAACTAGAAAAAATAAAATCACAAGCCGAAAGATGAAGCTAGTATTCCTTTTCCTTCTGTCAAGACTTGCTAGAAGCTAAGATAAAATATTAAAAGTTTAAACAAATATATTTTTAAATATCTCAACATGTATCTTCATGCAGTTGTTTCCTCAATTGCTGAAAAGCTGATATTGGCCAGTGAAAAGTAAACCAGGATCATTTCAAAGGATTTGTTTTGGACTTTGACTTATTGCTCAATAATCAAAATGGAAAGACAAACCTACCAGAGAGGGAATAAAGGTGAAATAAGTTAAAAGTTTTCTCAAATTACCGGCAAAAGGCATAAACAGACACTGTTTGTCTGTCAACATTTGAACAACCTAAAGCCCCGTCACCCGAACCTAATCCCACTGTGTTTCACAAGAATAAGTTAGATAAGAATTTTTTTGCTCGACTGACTGGCTTCGTTTTATATATTTTCTTAAAACTCACCTCATTTGACTTCCAAGCCTGTTTTCAATTTAGGTTTTTTTGTTGTTCTTGTGAAAACAAATGAATGTTTAAATTTAAGATATTTTAATTATTTAAAGAATTAATAGCTATTTGGAGTGAAAATTAATTGTTTCCATGATCTATGGTTGGTTTACCTTGGCATCAAGTGAAATAATTGGCATCAAGTGTCGGTGAAAACTGGCCTGGCAAAGGGGCCTTTTACAATGTTGTGATGGATTTCTCAATTACCAATTATTTTACTCAATTATTTTCTGCAGACTTGGATCTTGCTCTTGCTTTTCCAGTTACAGATACCTTGATATTCTCATTATTTTTTCTTTTTTTTTTATTTCTTTATTTTGTCAGTTGTAGTAAGTTGCAGCAAAGCAACCACAGACCATCACAACACCCCAGTTAGTTTTACAACAGTTTTGAAGTAGTACAATTCTAAAGTTCCTTCTTCGCCCAATTTGAAGGTCTGACCAGCAGGTGGCGCTAAATACCAACTTTTGAGAAGACCTGCCAGTTTTAGAAAGGCAGTCATGTTTTGGTATTTTACATAAAAAACTGGCCCAACTCTAATCTAATTGCTTGTCCTTTAATACTCTTTCATATTCTTTCAAATTAATTCACGACAATACAGTTAGATTCTGTTACTGGTAGGCAATATAAAGTGTCTTCTCAAGGAAATCTTTAGATTGCATCAGATTTTCACTTTCACATCATCATTCAGAATTACTATGGGTTGACAGTGCAATTGGGAATTCACCCTCTGATGTTTTGTATTAATGAAATTCTGCCAAAAAATCTAAAAATTAAATAATTTAAACATTTAATACTGTACTTACTTGGGATCAGCTGATTATTGAATATTTTAAAAGAGAACTTAATTTATGGCATATTAGACTGATAGTGGCAAGAGGCTACTGTAAAAGTATGACATTTCTACCAGGATTTCCAGATATTCATTAAATCTCTCTTGCTCTCAACTTGCTGCAGGTTTGAAAAATTCAAATTCTGTTCCATTGCTTGGGATTTTGATCCATATATTTTTACCCAATATTTTTGACTTTGTAATTTTTATAACATGCAATGTAACATTATCTTCATCAGCTAAAGTTTATTTTTTCTTAACTACACCTGATGTACTGTTATATTGATTGTTTTGCCAAAATATATATTCTGTGTTGCAATGTAACATTATCTTCATCAGCTAAAGTTTCTTTTTTCTTAACTACACCTGATGTACTGTTATATTGATTGTTTTGCCAAAATATATATTCTGTGTTGGGATAAGAATAGAAAAATCTGTTTTCAGGAATAAATCCAGATTATTACATTAACTGTGGGAAAGGGGAAACTAAAGAAGATATTTCTTATAGAATGATAACATTTCAAGTGAATTTGAACTTAATTAAATTAGCAGTTTATTTATTTTTGCTTTAAAATGGTAGCACTAAACATTGTTCAGAATTCATAAGGTCAGAGCTAACATACCTGCAATATTCAACAATTTATTCGTATGCAACTCCTATCATACACGTGAGAATCTAGAATGTTGCAATCGAGGCCAGTATTCCCTGAGACTATCGCTTTCTTCTGGCAGCACCATGGGAGAAAATGACTTTTGCACAGCCTATAAAACCCCAGTCTGTGTGAGGTAAACTTATAATGTCTATGTTCTGAAATGGTCCAGTTGGAAATATACGGTTTTTTTCATAAAAATTTAGTATTTTCTGAATGCCTTTGAGTTAAATTTATACTGTAAATCATGATGAGGTTGTTTTATTAACAAAAAGGCACACAGAGAAACACAAATGTTATATATATTTTTTTATTTAAGGAGGCACACAAGACCCCTGGATCTGATCAGTTATCGATGACTACAATGTCCCCATCGTAATGTACAGGAAAGCCTTGCTCACATTTGATTGAAATTCTTCTCGTACGAATAGACCCCCTGTACTGGCAATGTGGATGTCTGACACCTGTTCTCAGAGTACAGACAACAACATCAAAAGGTCGAAGGCTTTTCCTCATTTCATTCTTATCTGGCTCACCCGCAAGTCCACAAATCTGTCTAACTTGGTTAGTGGTGGCTCGGATGAAAGTGTTGGTTTCCTTACATTCATTGCTGTTAGTTTTTGAGATGCGTCTCTGGCTAATTACTGCATCACATCGGGTTTGGCTCATGTCTCCATTGATATGCTGGTTTATAAATTTTCGGTAACTGTCTCCAACAGTTTGACCTTGACAGACTGCAGAGCTAAAAAGCAAAAGCAAGCAGGCAAGTGGGATCTTCATTGTCCACTATGTAAACAAATATAGAATAATACAATTGAATATTGTTAATATGAAACTTAGCCAAACGATTTGGACAAAAATTTAAAAAGTAAAATTACAAACCGATCTGGAGATGAAACTGGTATTCCTTTTCCTTCCGTTAAGACTTCCTCTAGAAGCTAAAATGAAATATTAAAAGTTGAAACAGATATTTTTAAATATCTCAACTTGTATCTTCATGCAGTTGTTACCTCAATTGCTGAAAAGTTGATATTGGCCAGCGAAAGGTAAACCAGGATCATTTTAAAGGATTTGTTTTGGACTTTGACTTATTGCTCAATAACCAAAAAGGAAGGACAAACCTAGCAGAGATGGAACAAAGGTGAAATGAATTAAACGTTTTCTCAAATCACTGTAATAAGACTTAAACAGTGTTAGATCATGCCAAGAGGCATGATTTCATTTTTTGTACTTAAGGTCACACAAAAAAATTGCATTTATGCTTACAATGATTAAAGTTCAAGGAATCTTACAGGATATACTTGAAATGTGTGAAGTTTATATTATGGTCTGATGAGTCCAGATTAGAGAATAATTGTAGCAATAATATTTGGCAATAGATCACATTCTTCTGTATTGCCCTAGTATTGAAGATCAAATGTTAATAGATGTTGAACATTATTTTCAATGTCAGCATGATTGTTGATGTCTTGTGACATCTGTTTTGCAGACTGTTTGTCAACATTTGATCAACCTAAAGTCCATTCAATCTAGTTTAATCCTACTGTGTTTGTCATGAATACCCTAAATAAGAATTTTTTTTGTTTGGCTGATTGGCTTCATTTTGTATCTGATCTTAAGACTCGCCTCATTTGACTTTCAAACCTGTTTTAAATGTTCTTTTTATTTCATTGCTTTTATGAACACAAATGTAATTTTAATTTTAAGAGAATATTGTTATTAAAGAAAAAAATAGCTACCTAGAAGGAGAAGGTTTTTTTTGTTTTTTTCTATGGTTGGCTTACCCTTGGCAGAATTAACTGAGATCATGTATCTGTGAAAACTGGCCTGGCAAAGAGGCTTTTACATTATTGTAATGATTTCTCTATAACCCTCCTCTTGAATATTGCTCTTGCTCTTCCAGTTCCAAATTGATGCCTGGACATTCTCATTCAAGATTTTTTGTTATTTCATTATTTTATCTGTTGCAGTAAGTTGCAGTAAAACAACCACAGATCATGACACCACCACCCCTGTTTGACTGGGTTAGTTTTATGCCAGTTTTAAAATAATACAGTCCTAGAGTTCCCACTTCGTCTGATATGACGGTCTGAATCCTTGTATTTGACCAGCAGATGGCGACAAATATCAACTTTTGAGAAGACCTGCCAGTCAGGACTTTGAAGTCTGTGAATACATCAGAATGTTTTAGCAAGGCAGTCATGTTTTCGTATTTTACACAAAATCTAGCCCAGTTCTAATCCAATTGCATGTAATTTTATAGTCTTTAATATTCTTTCAAATGAATTCACAACGGTACAGTCAGATTCTGTTGTTGGTAGGCAACAAGAAGTATATTTTGAAGGAAATCTTTAGATTGCGTCAGATTTTCACTTTCACACCATCATCCAGAATTAGTATGGGTTGAAAGTGAGGAAATACTACTCCAAATTAAGAACCAGAAGCAACAGGCTCATGCAGCCAGCCTCAACTAAGAGAAGAAGGTGACATATTAACAGATTTTTGTTCCTGGACCTTTATATTTAGATAACCTGAGTTTTTAAGTCTCTGAGTTTCAGATGGTTTTACACTTGTCTACCTCTTTCCACAAGGTGATACCATTTCTTTGGAGAGTTTTCAGTAGTTTGAAGATAATTGAATCTGAAGATTAACAGTGGAGCAGAACAAAATACATTGCAGTTTGGTTTTCTTAAAAAGAAAAACAATGTTTTTTTATGACCTCTTTCAAGACAAACAGAATCCATAAACTTTTTAAAAACAAACTTGTGATCTTTCTGTTATACTGGGGGTTGTTTTTCTTTTAAAGAAATATGTGTCGCTTAGCAATAGGGGAGCCGAAACAAACAAGAGGTCTGATCCATAGCGAAAACAACAAGACAACATCTGTTGCCTGCAACCCAAGTATGGATTTAATTACACTTTTATAATATTCTTCCCTGGAATTCACCAAGCTCAATTTCCTCTGAAGTCCAAAACTAAAAACAGTCTTTAATACATCAGAAAACTGTCACGTGTAACCCCAGAAACATTTCTAAAGTGTCTATTGACATCATATAGATGTCCAACGACATCTATATGATATCTATTGACACTAGGGGCTAGTAGTGGCCCCTAGTGGCCCTCAAATTAGGGCCACTAGGGGCCACTAGGGACACTAACTTTATTCCCCTACAGCTAGTGGCTGGCTTTTCTACCTTTAGGGAAATCCTGCCACAATGATCATATTCACACCTTTAATTCCAATTAAATCAATCTGTTTTCTTCTCTAATTTAGACATCTGCTTGGTAAAGTCAAAAAAGAAGAAATCAAGGAATCAAGGAATCCCTCTCCACTCCAATACACAGGGATCCTACCAAGGTGTTCCCAGGCCAGACAGAACGGCTTTATGAAAGTTCCAGGTCTTTCCTGTGGTCTCCCCAAAGCAGAACATGAAAAGTAGGTGTCCAGAAGAAATCTTGACTTCTTTCAATGTGGAGGCAACAAGAGTTAACTCTGAGATTCACTACTCTTTCCCTCTCTATCATAAGAGACTGGGCCAACTGCCTACTGCAGACGAAGCCTCAATCTGTCTATCCATCTCATCAATCTATCGATCCATCTTCAAGTGGATAAAGACAAAGAGAGTCATGGAGGAATTGAGCCAATCTCCACCATGGGACTGAGGTGCAGCACATCCTGCAAGATCTTTAGTCACACAGAAGGCAACCCAAAGGGTAGAATCTCCAGAAAAGGGCCTTTTCTGTTGTGCACAAAAGTACTGACAACTACACCGCCATGCAACCCTGTGCTGATTTGTAGGGTCATTAATTTCAGTGAGAAAAAATTTATTGTTTGAGATTTTAGGTCATGTAACTCAAAAAGGCTGAAAACTATAAGGATTTAGACAAAAAATAAAAGAAAACAGATCTGTTTTCTGAATTAACAAATCAAGGACAAAATTCAGATGAGGAACAAGTATTTACTAAAAATCTTTTCTTGGTTCAGTTTTTTTCATTTGAAACCAAGAATATTTTTTACATATTTTTCTTGAAAACATAGTTATTTGCTTCTATTCTTTTGTATTGTGTCCCGTGTTTTGAATTTGAGGTCAGTAACCAGGATTTACTACACAGAAATGTGACCGAGACCAACTCACTGTTTTCTGTGTCTGCAGAACCTAAAGTCTCCAGACTGTCACAGTGGTTTAGACTGAGGTAGCCACTCAGGTTGAACTGTTTGGATTTTCTCACGCTGATCTGTAATCTGCTCCACAATGACCTGCAGACTATTTATAGAGCTGTCAGGGCTTGAGTTTATATTGGGATCTGCAGCCTGTCTGTACAGTACTGCACCCTGACAAAGTTTGACCATTATCACCCCCTCAGCCCCAAACTCCGCCCCTCCGGACGGCATCAAGGCTGGAATGTGAATTTGTGTGTATTTTTAGCATGTTGTCGTCGTCGTCGTGGCAGAATCAGGAGTAGCAGTTGTTGTTTTCAGCGTCACATGAAGTTTCCATCCAACAACAGCTGCTTCATTTTCTGATGGTTGCTGTAAAGCTCCACCCACACTGACCTCATCATCCAGGGTTTAACTGCCGTCTGCTTTACGTTAGAAACACCGACAGAAACATCAAGCACAACTGCATCAAACTGCTTTCAAATCTAATAAAATTTTAATTAAATTGGTCTTCCAGTCTGACAAGAGCGCTTTGGTAAGAAACTAGCAGATAAATATGAGATTATACACAGATTTGATTGTCATGTTTGTGGGTGAAGATTACATAAGTATTCATGTGATATTACTCACAATATAAGTGCTCTGTTGTTTATTTTAACACAAAAACATTTATTTCCTGTGCTCAGAAAACTCTCCTGAAAATATTCAGTGTTCCTACTAGTGACCAGTGTAGGATTGGGATTATACTGAAGTAATATCATCCCAGGATAAAGACTGCTGGTCTTGACACAGCTCACTGAGGGATTTTGCAATAAATAAGTTCCAATGTTAAACCGGGACTGTTAGTTCAGGGGATTTTTTTGTCTGTGTTTCTAATTTGTTCCATATAAATATATCCATCCATTCATTCATTTTCTTTACACCCTTGTCCCTTAGTGGGGTTGGGAGGGTTGCTGGTGCCGATCTCCAGCTAATGTTCTGGGCGAGAGGCGGGGTACACCCTGAACAGGTCGCAGTATAAATATATCAAAATACTAAATTAGTTCCCCAAATGGAGAGAATCAGCTCATTTACACACCATTTCACAGCTTAAGATAATCACAGTTCAAGGAGACAATTAGAGATTACTGGATTTGTCTTGTTCTTTCTCAAAATAGGATTCTAGAGTTTAGTTTTAAGTGAAAAGTGTTGTTTGTGAATGTTATCCCCTTCAGTATTTAAGCAGGAGTTCCTCATAGTGTTTTGCTCAGGATTTGTAAATACAAACCGGTGATACTATAACTACCAGTTCATTGGTACAGCTTAAAACAATAAATGGGAAGACAGCTAATCTGTCTTGTTCATCGATCTGAACAGTTTTTACCCTGAGCCTAAAAAATCAAACCAGGATATTATTTTGTGTGAAATGACATCATCTTCTTCTACTTCTTCTACAGACTGTTCATTAAGAGACAGAATACTGTAACCAACATATTGACCTCCCTTATCATATGAAGAATTAACTGGGGTTAATTTGGAAATCTTGGTTCAGTGACCAGACCCTGTTCTCATTGCTACCAAATGTTGATACTGGTGTGTATGAACGAGTGCATGTGTTTGCAAATGTAATGGAAGGCGTAGTGTAAAGCGCTTTGACTGGAAAAGGGCCAGATAAGTCCTTTCTATGGTAAGTGTTCCTAATCCAACAATAAGAAACACACCAAAACAAAGAATGGCCATAATGATCGAGTTCCATGGCAACACTATTTCTATCTAAAACGGCACAAAAGTCATTTGTGCCAACCCAAAGAAAAACATCTTGATACTCATTAAGACTTTATTCCCTAAGGACAAGAAAAAAGAGGAAGGCTTTGGGTTGTGGAATAACAAGTGTGACAAACAACAACTTTGTCATGTAGAGGCAGGTTGATTTGCATAGCTTTTTTCCAACTTAATTAATAAAATGAAAGATTATTTATACAATGGTCTGATATTAAAATGTGACATTGTGAAACATGTATATGTGACAAAAAGGCTAATTATAAAAATCCTGGAAAAAAATCCAGAAATTTGAGTAGTTTTTTTCTCACAGCACTGTTCTTGTTTGCACATTGAGTGGATGTGTTTCATCTGTTAGGTAGGTGCGTCATTCCTAGTGTTTTGATATGCAAGAAGTAGCATATTTCTCTCTGTCTATGTTGAGAGGGAGGCCAAGTATCCTGCAGTAACTGGGGTCAGCTGAGGAGCAGAACAACTGAGAGGAGCTGAAGACTCTTTCAGTCCAGTTCTATCAAACAAAACCTTTGTCTCAAGAGTCATATATCTTTATAAAAATGGGGAAAATCTGTAACAGATCTATGCCTCATTTAAAGTTCATAAATAAGCACCGTTTGCTTTAAAATAATTATGTCTCTCCAAGGCAACAAGCCCTGAGGCTGAAGTAATATCACGAGGGAACGTTTAAGGTTATGTTTCCTCCTCTATCTCCTCTGATAAAACTGAGTCCAGGATCAAGTGCCAGGAACTGGGAAGATTATCTAGACAAATATTTTCACCAAAACATGAGAGGAATTTTACTGAGCATTTGCTGCAGCAGACAAACTTTAATCTGTTCTGATTGTGTCACTTTAATAATGATTGTATCTCATAAAACTGTGGAAAGGTTTGAGTTGGCAGAACAGTTGAAGATAAGGAAGTCAGTGAATGTGAGAAGGAACAGAGGGGAAACTGGTGGCCACTGATTAATTGTTCAGTCCCCTTTTTCATTGGTATTTGAGACTGAATTTATATTCCATCCATCTGACATACCAAGATATAGTTACATTTTATTACAAACATATAGTGAGCATTTCACATTTTTCCTAAATAGAACAAAAAGAGAGGAACTCATGTAGACTCTTTGATTAACATCTGTGAAGTTGCTGGTATCAAAGCATTAGCTTAAAATTATCACTTTTAAATTCATACCTTTATAATTTTCAGTGCACACTGACTTTTGATTTTGGTTATGTATATTTTTATGGCTATAGTAGTTAACCAATAAATCTGAGCACATCTATGGAAATTACATCCATCACGTAATGTCTACTGTATTGCAGTAAGGAAAACTGTTTTGAAATGCCTGTGACTTCAGCTGGTAGCCATGTGGTGAAGTCATTGTTTTCATGGAGCCAAGCAGAAAGATGTCCAACTTGACTGTGCAGCTGAAACTGCACTTGCAGGCATCATTACTCAGGGCTGTGTGCTTGATTCACTCAGATATGCAGTATTTTTGCAGCAATATTATTACAGTAAAGCCTCACAAGTGACTCATGAAGACAACTGCAGCTCAGGTGAAACTAAACGACATCCTGCTTTGATGTTTTTTCCCGAATCTCTGCACAATAGGTCTTTGAGAACTTTCCCACCTGGAAAGACTGGGATTTTCTGGGTGATTAAAATATTTAGGGGAAATATGATAGTAGGCAATAAAGTATTACATTAATAAATGCTGTTAAAGGCCACTAGAAAATTGATCTAAACTTTTAAAGGGCCTGTTAAGAAATATTTTGATCATAATAATCGACTTGATTATTGTTTAACTTTGTCGCTATGGCCACTGTTAGAAAAAGCCCCCTACTTTCACAGAGTCCTATTGAAAATCACGAGGCAGCTCAGATGCTTTTGATATCAGGGTAAATCGGGAATGTCTGCTGGATAAATAAGCTTTTTATTGCCTTGAACGTCACAACATCCCCACATGTTTTTATGATTAGTTTAAGGTTTGTAGGAAACAAATCGAACAACTTTCAGATGGGAGTTTTGAGGAGCGTTTTTAATCTCTAAGGAGCCTGAAATTTTGCTACTTTATCGCAACCGATTACAAAGACAAAAGAGGCCCGTTTGCGCATGCTCAATTTCAACATGCCACTTCAGGTGCTGTAGGAAATTAAATAACTTTCAAAGAAACTGTACTTCCCGCACTACATTACGACATTAGTAGTGAGAAGAATTGAACGTTTTATACCGATGAATTGGTGAAAATACGTAAAGAGGTTTTTTTTTTAAATCCAAACAAAATCCATTCTTCTAAAACTGGTCAAATACAACAACTTAAGCTGAGTGAAGAGATAACAAAACTTTAAAACACTTTCTATCGAGGCTGGAGAAATAATAACCATGGAATCAAAAACAGTTTGGGAGTAAAAAGCAAACAAACATCAAATTAATTAGTCATGAATATAAATTAATAAATAAATAATATGCAAAGAAAAAAATCTAATACCTATAAATTATGTAAAAATGTGATAAAAATAAACAAATTCATACCATAACAAAACAATTAAAAAAATTAAATAAACAGAACAAAAGACATTAGAATAAACAAAAGCTAGCAATAAATTATTAAAGATATTATAGTCTCAAAACAACAAAGTAAATAATTAACTAAAGATTAATAAAATATGCTTAAAAATAACAGATATAAAATACAAATCAGACAAATTTTGATATAATAAATATCAAAAGGGTGGTGTTAAGTAAATTTGACTTTTGTGAGCTTTATATCATTTTATTCAATCATCAAAAACCTTGCCTTGATTTTTTTTAATTAATTTTTTTATGCATGTTTAAGAAATTTTTTAATCTATCCCAGCCAATGAATAGTGCTGTGCAAAACGTTTGGGTGGACTGAGGCGCAGCTCTTCCTCACAGCTGTAGTTTCTAAGCTGAGCCTCAGCCTCAGAGCAGTCCTGCCTCATGACTTCTGCACTTAGCTTCATCAGACTAGCCAGCAGCGAATAGCTAACACCTGGTGAAACTGCTCATCTGCTTAGCATATTTTAAGAGATACTTCAAGTTAATAGAGGTGTGATGTGATGACTTCCTGAAGGCAGAGTTTCACAAAGGGCAGGAGTTTTTAGATAGACAGAAGTCAAATTTTAATTTGTTAAAGTACGAAGTCAAATTCATTTTAAATGATATTTTACATATAGGCTATAGCATTTTTATAACAACTGAAGGTAACATAGTTACTTGATTGTGTTATAAAATGAAACACTATTATCTTTGGACCTAAAGAGGAGCAAACTAGAATCAATGCACAGCTTCAGTTATTAGAACTGAACACCAGCGATCAGCCCGAAACCTTGGAGTAGTGATGGACTCTGACCTGAACCTTCAGAGCCACATTAAGACAGTCACAAAGTCGGCCTTCTATCACCTGAAGAACATCTCTAGTGTTAGAGGACTAATGTCTCAGCACAATCTAGATAAACTCATCCATGCATTAGAAATGGATACATAAGACAATACACAATACATAAGAGATCCGTTATTGCTGTACCAACCGTCTAGACTTATCAGATCTTCTGGTTCTGGTCTGGTCTGCATCCCCAGAACCAGAACCAAACGAGGAGAAGCAGCATTCAGTTTCTACTCACCACAAATTTGGAACAAACCTCCAGAAAACTGTAAAACAACTGAAACACTGAGTGCCTTTAAATCTCAACTTAAAACCCACCTGTTTAGAGAGTTGCTTCTGGCCAAATTGGGATTAGAGGGTGGGTTTTGATGTCTTCCAAGTTTTTAATGTTTTAATCTTTACTTTTCATCTTACTGTCTTCTCTTTTCCTTCTTTAATTATGTAAAGCACCTTGTAATGCCCTGCTGCTGAAATGTGCTATACAAATACAATTTGATTGATTTGATTGATTATGTACCTGGAAAATATGTAATACTTTCCCTTTAAATTAAGTAACATAATTC
Organism: Micropoecilia bifurca; assembly: GCA_903067075.1. Lineage (NCBI taxonomy): Eukaryota > Metazoa > Chordata > Actinopteri > Cyprinodontiformes > Poeciliidae > Micropoecilia > Micropoecilia bifurca. The sequence continues at coordinate 21,214 of CAEGAF010061641.1, forward strand.
ATTAAAAACATACATGAAAGAATCAGACTGAATGAAAGACAGACAAAGTAAAGAAAGAAAGGATGGAGAAAAATATCAATTACTTAATTGATCATTTTAATATCAATTGCTAATACAATTGATATACTTAATATAAAAAGCACACAAAATAAATACGTAAATAAACGTATAGTGCTTAGATTTCCTGAGTGTCTTTTAATGCACCACGATAAGCCCCGCCCCTTGGTCAGCGTCTACCGCGCTGCGTTCAAGTTTTTTTTTTCTTCAATTTGAAAGTTTGTCATCAGCAGATCCGGAGAACCGGGACGGAGCACCGGAGAGAAACCGACAGCAGAGCTCCGAGGTGGCGGAGGAATGGGCTGCAGCCACAGCAAGGTGAGGAACCCGCTGAAAAGGGTTAAACCACCGCGGAGAGCTTTACTGGGGGGGAAGTTCGGGTTGTTTGTCCGAAGGATGCTTCTTAGCGGGCGGCCAGCGGCTGCTGCAGCTCCCGGTAAGCGGCGTCCACAGCTCGGTTTGAGCCAACATATGTCGACCTTCGTTTGGACCAGAACCAGGCGGACAGACCGGAGGCTTTGGTCGGTTTCTGTCCAGCAGATAAAATGCGGCATAAGGTCTGTGGACATCTGTTTTCAATCAGCTTCGAGTTTGAATCTCAGGGTTTTCCCACGCCTGCCTCCCCCCAACTCCTCTCTCCATATCAGTACTGCAGACACAACAAGTACGTTAAAATCTGTAAAGGCAGCATTTTTAGAGACAGGGTATTTTAAAAAAATGAGAAATGAATATGTAAAATACATTGCATCATCCTGGGCTTTTTCCTGCCTTGTTTTTAGTCTATAAATCATAAAACTCAAGCTATTTTGTCTCACTTTGGACTCTATGTGGCCAGAACCTGAATGATACTTTACTTGACCCTGGGTCTATGGAGGAGTTTAATGAAAAAGCTAGTTTTGAGCCAAACGTCGTCGTCCTCTTCAGTTTTTAAAGCCCTCTGAAGGATCTGTAGTGGTGATGAGGTCCTCTCCAATCTCCTACCCTCATGCCAGACTCTGACAGGAAGTTGTCATGGTTTGCAGACCCTGTCCTGCAGGACTCCTGGCAGTCATTTCTCCTCTCAGAGGGAGAACATGAAGTTTGACAGCTGCTGTCCTCCTCTGGTTATTGATAGAAAGCGACTCCATGTGGTGTCCAAAACTAGGCCCGTGGACCTGTGGTTGTAGCAGAGTCGGACTTTGATTTAGATTTATTTGAATCTTTTCTGATATTGACCTGCTTCCATCAATCTGTAGTACTGCATTGTTGCTAACAGCTTCCTATCGGTTTCATTTTATTCAAAAGTATTTTTAGATAATGTTTACTTCCGTCTGGAGCTCAGTGGACCAGCTGTATGTGAGATCTGAGACCTGATAAATCAGACCTTTGTTTTAGGAAATATTTAAGGTTTGATACATTTATTCAACACTGTGGACGAAGTTGCAATTTACTGTAACTCCTATCAAAATACCTGTGCTCCTTTTTTATTTAGTGGATAACAGACCAGAGAAACAAAAAAAATAACGTTTTATGGGTCAAAACTGGAATCAGGATGTCTGACTTCAAGGAAAAGTAGATTTTGTTACTAGCTAGAAAGACCTTGATTGCTACATCTCTAGTAGCATTTTGTATTTTTTTTCCAGAAAGGCCTTTCTCTCCAGCATTTTACACAATAATGTCACAGTTCAGTCCACAGTCATTAATGCAAATCCACTAATTCTATATTTCTGTGGATTAGAGTGTATCATTTTTTCTTTATTGTCAATACTTTTTAGCACAGTTGTGCAGATCCTGCTGGCTTCACAGCGCAGAACTCCTGCATGTACCAGATATTTTTGCAGCAGAGTGTGAGGCAGCTGCAATGAAGATTAGCACCTTGGCAGTCTGAGCTCATCGTGTTCAGGTGAAAAAAAAAAAAAGTGTGTGTATTCTCCTGGTTGTAATTAGTTACCGCTCCAAGTGGAGGAGTTTAAGTACCTCTGGGGCTTGTTTATGAGTGGAGGCAGAATGGAGCTGGAGATTGTTGTACTGAGGTTGTAGTGCTTGTCTATTGTGGTGAAGAGATAGCCGAGCAAAAACGCGAAGCTTTAATTTGCTAGTTAGTAAATATTTCAACTCTTCTCTGTGGTTAGGAGCTGTGGGTTATATCTTGAATACGAACAGCTAAAATGATCTTCCTCTGCTGGGTGGATCGACTCAACCCTTCAGGTTTATTGCTGATGAGCTCAGGGTGAAATCACTGAAATATCAACAGGAGGCAGTAAAACGGTCTCGTTCCCCGTGAACGGCGCCTGGTTGCAGACCCTGCTGGCATTCAGATCAAAAGGTCAGACATGGATGGAAAAACATTCTCTTCTTTTGGATGAAAAGAATTGCTTTTCTGTGAAAAGGTAATAAACAGCTTTTGTTTTTGAAGTTTAAAGAATCTTTAAATGTTGCTCTGTATACGAGAGTAGTTTTAACACATACACCTGAACTCTTGTGTATTGCTCAACCAAATCTGGAAACACTAAACAAACCGATGGTTTTCCACAGTTTTTCCTAAAGGAGGAACAGACTTTGTTTGGATACCATATGGAAGCTTCTGTAGTCTGGATGAGAAATGACCAGGCTTGTCAGATCAAGAATATTTCCATGAAAACTAAACTGATAAGAGAGAGCAGGGCTGAGATTGGGAACAGCTGCTTGATTTGGAACGATGCATCAGAAATCTCAGGAGATCTATTGAGGGAAAGGCATTTTTCTGGAACAGAATTGTTTTTGTTAAGGTTTTATAGGGCGGTGAATTGTGAGGATCTGTCTTCGAGTTCAAAAGGTTTTGCTTTAATTTTGTCTGATTGGTAATGGATGCTCTTTCTCCTTTTTTGATTTGTTGACATACTGACTTTGCCACAGTTTCCAGAATAGTATTCCGGAGCACGTTGATTAGAAGCTGTAATAAGCAGAGAACATGTTCTGAAACCAACACAACCCTCTATTTAAACTTGGTAGTCTTGTTTGAATTTGATTGATCAAAACAGCCAACGTTTTTAAAATTTCATAATCCAGTTATCTGACATCTGGAATGATTGAACATGAATGTTGACCTGCTCTAAAAATTCCCCAATAAATCAAAATCCACTGATTTATCTTTTAGTCATTACTGATCAATGAACAATTTAGGTCAAACACTGAGAGGAAAAAAAACTGTTTCTGATGATTGTAATGCAACAAAACTAAGAATATTCAGAGATGGCTGCTTTGTAGCAAATAGAAATAATCTTGTAGTTTCCTAATCACTTCAACCTGTTGTAAATTAAGGAAAAGCGGAAATCAACGTCTTCCAGGGAAAGCCTCATCTTTTCAACATCTTAAGAGCCGACAATTAGCGGGAAGATTTCAGTTGAAGAGAACAAAAAGGGATAATTTAGCCCTTAGCCTCCCTCCAGACTTATTTCTTCATCAGAGAAGCCGTCTCCAGAAGCTGTTGTGTAACAGGAAAGCCGGGTAAATCCTTGATAAGCTGAGAACAGAAGCAGGTCGGTCCAACAGGCTGATCGTCCCACCCTGGTGGATTTAACGGGATTATTCTTTGAAACAGACCAAATAAGTTCTGACATATTGGATATAAACACAGAGTGCACATCACTCTTGCTTTAAAAAGGTCAGGCCCCCTGTGACCCTAAAGGTTTTGGTGCATTCAAGTCCAGTCAGGTCAGGGAGACTGACGTCCGCCTTGGTTTAGCAACCTGGACCACATTGGAAAACCATGTATTGATCAGACATGTTTACCTTTAGGTAACAGTTCCAGCCTGGAAGTTTAATCCCTCTTGGATTGCATTTATGTACAGTCTGTCTGGTTTTCAAATAGTAATAGAACGCAGAAATCTTACAGGAATCTTGGCAGACTGTGGGTTGATTCAGACCTGTCCAGCTTTTGTTCCTTGAATGCGACTCTGTTGTCACTGTTCCCAACCTGGAAACTATCTCTTGTCTCTGTTTGGGCTGCTGCTCACCAAATTGTTTAAAGAGAAACAGGATTTAGGCATGAAGAAGTTGTCTGAAAGCTTCAAAGTTAAACACGATGAATAAGTTTGGAATATTCGGCTGAACTTGATGACCTTGAAACTCTTCAGTACAGGAAACAAACAAAACAGGAAGTTTGACATTTCTTAGAGAGAATACAGACTTCATCTAACATGGAGGAACTAAACATATGTGGGTGTTTTAGTCAAAGTTTACGTCTTTGAGATGATTGAGCAGAGATGATTAATTTTGTCAGTACTACTCGCCCATCTTCTTGTAATATTGTCCTTTGAGAAAAGGATATTTTGATGATAGAACCACTTCACTTGTCCCCATTAAAAGGATATGTGGCTAAAGGAAAGTCATTTTTTTCTGATTTATTTCTGATTTATCAGAGAAGTCTCTACTTTAAAAATCCCTTCATTTCTAAAGGTGAACAAAAACCTTTTATTTCTCAACTCGTGAATAAGTGATAAGTTGTGAGAAGTTATACTTTTGCCACAATTTACTTTAATATTTTTTTTATTATTATTTGTTTAAACATTTTAAAGCACATCTATCCAAATATTTATCCATCTGCTTAGTCGAGACCAGGTAACTGTAGCAACAGGTTCCTCAGATCCCTTTACATAATTCCTCCTAGTAAATCTGAAGGTGTTCCCTGACCACGAGGAATATATACAGCAGAAACCAAATGTTTATGCAGACAGTATAAAATACTTTTTTTTTCTCACCGTCCGATATTAAATGAGACTAAACGTTCCCTGTATTTGGTCAGTTTAGGTTAATATGCATGTCTGGTTTGGACTCAGTTGCTCCAGAAAGCCATGAATCTTTTCTGATGTCCTGTCTTTTTGGGTTCTGCTTGGGAAACATGCAAATATAAGGACTAAGGTTACATCCTGGTTAGATTAGCCACTTTAGCTAACTCCTCTTCATGTGGAGAAGCAGTCGCTAGACAGGATCAATCTTCATCCATGAATATACTCCTCTATTACGCTTTGCCTTTCAGAGAACATGCAAAACTACCAGTAAGTTTGAGGATATGGGTGGTTAAAGCAGTAATCATGTAGAATTTAAAGCAGCTGTCCTCTCAGAATAAAACAGAAACCAGAGTAGATGCACTGCTGCTCCCTGATGTGCTGATGTCTACATGTTGAAACATGTCGCTCCCCCTCTTCGTTCTCCCTCAATTCCTGACGACAACTCTTCGGGTCCTCTGCACTCACCAAGGGCTCAGACGTTTGGGAACGTTATGTTAAAACCAAAGATTTGATCCCCCCAAAAAACTGCAAAAATGTGTTTCTGAAAACAACCCCAATTTTAGCTGCAGTGTTGCACATAACTGCTAAAACAGCGTCTGAATCCTACATAATATAACTGGAACAAAACTTCTTTCATCTTTTGAAGTCACCTACTTCAAAATATGTTCTTACAGTGGATTTAATTGTGAGAACCTCTGACACCCGAATTGCTGATTGTGTACAGACAACTAGCAGGGAGTTGTTGGTTAGTTTGTGACGATGCTGCCTCAGAAGCTCAAGATGTGAACCAGGACATCTGTTGTTTAGCAGATGTTTAATAATCATGGAGCAGATAGCTGCTAGTAAACTCTGAAAATAATCACACACAGATATTCCCTAAGTGCTGATCTTCTGTTCAGTCATAACAGGGGAACTTGTAATTCTTCAAAAGCAACCGTGAATGAAGCCAAGCTGCTGCTGGATCTGCTCTGATTTTAACTCACCCTTTGATATATTTGACTCATCTTACGATGAGCTCTTAATGACCCAACAGTAAAACCTCTCACAGTCAGCTGAGCCAGAGTTTTTATTTCTTTGTGATACGTTTCCTCTGAGTCACTGAGCTAATGCATCAGATCTCAGCAGGACGCGGTTCAGACTTTAATTTAGCCTGGAAGTTTTGTTTACTGTTTTCTGACTATAAAATAAAATGAGCTCAATAATTTCTATTCTGATTATATTTTTGAAGAGCAATTTTGTTTAGTGACATCATGGGTGGCGTCGACTAACTCGCTCTCTCTTTGGTTACCTAGCAACAACCTCTTTTGCAAAGCAGTTGATTGAAAACTGTGGATAAAACAGGAAAGCTCGAATCATTAGTTTGGCAGTATATTTAAAACAAAAAAGACTTATCAATAATTATTGATATTGACTGATATGCTTATGTTGTGATGAGTTTATTAGCCACGTTGTTTCATTTCTAGAAGTTAATATGCATCGAGTTAAGTCAAGTTTAGATACTTTAAAGTCTTCAGTGCTTCTTACTAAAAACTAGTAGGAAGCACAAGCTAGAGATTGTCTTTAATGATCACTATAGTTATATAATAGTCCAGACTAAGTGAATGGAAATGTTTCTCTGGAAGATTTATTTTTTATGTTGATTTTATTTGGATCTTTGACATCTTTAACTTTTTCTAAAAGTATTATGGTTTTAATTTAACCCCACCTATGGCTTTTAAACAAGCCAATCAGCTGACTGCAGGATGTCCTCCCTAGCCTGGATACTGCTCTGTACATTTCTGTGCGGTGAGGCTTGTTCTTGAAGGCGAAGCTTTGCAGAAACAGAAGAGCCTCTGCTGAGATTTACGGCCTTTACGAAGGCCAGGGCCCCTGCAAGAACACATGCTTCTCCTCAGCACCACCTTCTCCCTCCACCTCCTTCTCTTTCTCCACGCCGATGTGTTTGAGCCACAGATATTTATTGTTCCAGCTCAGTTTGAATAAAGTGTTTATGCAGTGTGTGAGGGGAGCACTAGGTTTAAGGTGTGATTGCTTGACCTCTCTGTGTTTGACTGGAGAGATGATTTCTGCGAGTGTTTGGATCCACGCCTCACTGTGTTTGTGTTACAAAGTGCAGAGCTGGATGGGTTTTAGTCATCAATATCTATGTTTATCTTCTTTATTTTTTGAAGTAATCCAGATCAACAGCGTTTTCATTGGAGTCTGGACTGGGAGACAGAGGAGCTTGGGTAGATTTGCAATGTTGTGTAAACTTAAAATGGGTTAAAAATAGGAAATCAAACTTGGTATCTAGATAACAGTGCTATCACTATGTACAGTTGTTGTTTTTCTACTGATCCACAGACCTTTTAGCCACTGAAAATATCTGGTAATGATCAGGAGCTTTAGTTGTTGATGTAATCTCCTGTTCAGCTGATGTGCTGATTTTGCCTGTTTCTACCCTGTAGTCAACAACCTTTTGCACATGTTTGTTTACGATCAAATGGTTCAAAAACAAATAGTCCATCTTGGTATGACAGATTCTGAATCATACAATGTTCATATAGCACTTATTAGAATAGGCTGATTATTTAGAGAAATTTTTTTCCAAGAAACCTGCTACCCATCAGTGCCTCCTCAACATTTGGAGACGCCATGAGAGTTATGGTAACATCCCAAAGGCAGATTATGACGAGGCCATTAAAAGTACAAACACTAAATCATTCTGTCACTGAAATAATGGATCATTAGTCTGATAAATTATGTAATGATTCTTACAAAACATAAACTGGGCTGTATAATAAAGATTCCAAGTTATTTTTGTAATACAGTAATTATTTTTCTTTAATATTGTATTGTGATTTCTGTTGCATTTGTTAGACATAATCATTGAAAACCAGCAGCTAGAACACAAACAGTGGTCTGTTGTCATGCAGCCACTGAGGTTACATAATGCTTCAGTAAAAGAGAGAAAGTTACAGCTTCATTCATGTGGAGCACATTTAGAAACCTCCTACTCTTGTTCTGAGGATCAGGGTTTTTTCTGCTCATCCAGCTGAACATTAGTCTTTAGTTTGTTGGGGTTAAATGATTGAGAGCAGTTCTGTTAAGGTTCTCTTTGAGTGGATCATCCTGGATGCGATCAAATTACATTTCCATCCTGAAATACATTTTTATGCTTAAATTAACTTAAACACATTTATGGGTGACTCTAACACTCTTTCTCAGTTCCTAAAATGTATTTTGAACTCTAATGTCAATGATGGTAGTTCAGTTCAATGTCCAGTCATAACTGCCTCATTGTATCACAGTAGATACATTGTCAGGTTTGCTAAAGTTGCTTTTTCAGACCACTATACGATATCTTCATAACTACAGAACTGTGTCTGCATTGTCCCCAAAATGAGGGAAGCTCAGTCATCTTGCATGTTTCCTCCAGGGCTGCTCCTGGTCTCAATTCTGTTTGTGTTTATGGGCAGGATTACATTAAGTGTTTTGTAGATGTTGATGTCTTCGAACTATAACCTTTAGGATGTGCGGAGACAGAGACTTTCCAAGTGGAAAGTTTAGTCTCTGCATCAAGAGTTAAAGAATCTTGGTGGACGATGCCCAGATTGATCATGACTTCATCTACAGTAATGAGTCCTTTGCTCTTCTCTATTTCTAGTTTTGAATCACCTCAGTGCACAAAGAAGACAATAGCTTGAATCAGATTAACTGTATTACCTGCAAATATGAGATCTCCAGTTTCCGAACTGGATACCTTCTTTTCCGCAATATGGAATCAGTGAGATTGATTGATTGACAGATCAGAGCTTCATCTGGTCCTGAGGGGCTTGTTCTGATCTGTTGTCATGAAAAAGAAACTACCTTGAAAGGTGAAGCTCTCAATTTATTGGTCAATCTATGTTCCAGCCCTTCATAGAGGCCAAGCGATATATGGATCATGACTGAAACAAGATCTTTGGTAGAAGTTACTAAAAGGAGCTCCATCATCCAGGTGGAGTTGGGAATAAAATTATTTTACATGATATGGACTGGAGTGCGTTAGCGCTTCAGGATGGTTTTTATGTGCCTCCTTTTGAAATTTTTTAGTACTTTCCAAAAGCGGAAGACCAAAGGGAACACAGAACTTTCTAGAAAGACTACATGTCCTTTCTTCATGGAAACTCCTTGGGATCTGTGTTAGGATTGCAGAGATAATAGGTATATAAAGCTATGTCAGATAAGCTATTCTATAATAATTTATGGATGGATGATTGCATTTCCCCTTATATAACATTATTTTTTGCACAACGTTGTCCCCATTTTGGATCTGGGAATCCTGTTTTTTTAGAACGCAGTGGAAACATTTAGTCTTAGTGTAAAATGTGCCGGCTTCAATTGTGAAACACCAGCAGATTTGTATCTTGCTGACAGCACACTGCTGATGGTTATCTGATTTATGATCACTTTCTGTCAAAACTGGTCCATCTTTACAGCTGTGAGCAGAAGACTTGTGGAAAGTAAAGAGTCTCAAAAGGGAAAATAAATTTAACTTAGACATCTTCCATTTTTTTCTCTCCAGAAAAAGAGCAAAGGAGAGAAGAAACAGAAGGACAGCAGCCGTCAAGATGAAGGAGGTGAGTTTCCATCTTGTAGGGGAGGTGTCGTATCCAAACACATGAGGTGTGAAATAAAGTATGCTCTTTAACTTCTGATGGTCTTATGTTTCAAGACGAAACAAAAATCATCTGTTCTTCAGTAGGTGTGAAATTAAGATTAGAGGAACATTGCACTGCTTCATTATTTACAGATAAAAATCTCAACAAAAACAGGAAATTGGTGTGAGAAAAAATTAGGTTCATCCTATTATCCAGCAGCTTGTTGATTCTCACCGAGCAGCAATGATTTCCTGGATGACGTTTACAGCCTCCCACATTCTTTCACGTTGTGAAAGAATTTTGGCCCACTCATCTTCACAACATTTCTTCAGTTCTTTGAGGTTTGCAGGAATTGGTTTATTCACAGCTCTTTTATGGCTGAACATTGCATTTCAGGCAGGTTAATGTCTGGAGTTGGACTAGGCTATTGCAACGCCTCGATTCTTATGTGTTTTACTCATTCTGTTGATTGCACTTTATGCAGGACAATTGACTGTAAAATTCTTTGGTATACGGAGAGTCCATGTTCGACTTTATGACACAAGGCATCCAAGTGCTGTTCTCTAAGATAAACTCAAGTAATCGGCATTCCTTAACCATCACTGTTTATGACAGCTGGGTTCAGGTTTAAAAAGGGTTTTTAGAGCATTTTGGCTAAACATGACAATGACCTCCTTATCCTTTCCAGATGATTTAGAAATTATTTTTCATACCTGATAGTCTGGTAGATTTGGTTTGACTGGGGACCAAAACGGCAAAATTTCTTACATTTTCAGCTGCTTTGACACTGCACTGTCAAACAATCCAAACCCTTTGAAAAACCTGTGTACTTTCCTTTGCCTGTGGTGGCGCTACACCAAGAACCTCTGAGAGAAATGACACAAAAACCTCTGAAGAAGACCTATGAGCGCAACGTCCATCACAAAATGTAAACAAAAATGGCATAGCATCAGCTTTTAGCAGTTGTGGGATTTCTCTTTTGTTTGTAAAAGACCACGAGCCATTTCTCCCTCTATCGTTAGATGTGTGCATTTGTTTTGTTTGTCTTTACCCAATATGCCCTGCCCTATAGTCTGCTTTCTGATTTTAGAGCAGTTTTTGGTCTGCTTGACATTCACATATCTGAACTACACCAGATTTCACTTCAACAGAACAGAGACCGAGGTTCTTAAGCAGATCAGAGTTGGATTTCTTGATCCACATCAGAGTTTGATTGTGCATTCTCACCTCCCCAAATGACCCAGACCTTATAGGCAAGCAAACTATTGATTAGAGGGGAATAAATAGGGCTGGTGTGAATTGTGCCCTTAATTGCTAATGCTCTCTTACTGGCAGTGTGTGAGCACACTGCCAAAATGTTTCTGGAGGTGAATACTGTGACTATATTACTAGTACCTGGGTTTTGTACTCACTTTGTCTGCATTCTGGTTTAGTTTTTGGGTAAATAAAAAAATGACGCTGTATATTATAGCCTAGAACTGACAGAGTGTGAATCTTCCTTCCACTAAGACTTCAATGTGATCGTTTCAGAATGTGGTTTCCTTTTGTTTCACTTCGCTTACCTTCTTCACTTCCTGTTTTTTTGAGAACTCCCACGTTACATGTCTGTGTTTTAGTTTGACACAGTTCTATACCAAGTGTGTCAAACTTGATACCAAGTGTATCAGGTTTCACACACTTGGATCTTTGCATAGATCCTTTTAGTTGGTTATTTGAGTTGTAATCATCACAGGTATTGATATTTTGGAATTTATGTTTTAGGGATTTTATTGTGGGAAATAGATTTTTTTTAAAGTTATTGTACCTGTAAGATCTAAGGCTAAGAGATAAACTTATATATTTAAAAACATGTAAATGCAAAGGTTGAAAGTTGGGAGCCTTTTACTTGGACATTTGTTAAAAAAAAAAAGACCACAGCGTTCCTGATCCACAGAGGACACTTGGTGACAAATCCCTCTTATCAGTGAACAGTGAAAATGATTACAAAACAACCTGTGAGTGTTTCTTTTTCTTTTTTGTTAGTTTTTTTTAACTGGGCTGTGGGAGCCTGAACCATCTGTAGTGAAATGTGACTCACAGCCAGTTAAATTTTTTTGTTTCCCAACTTCCTGCTGTTTATGAGCAGTTTAGACGACAGCGCAGAAACCACTCATTTCAGACGGGACACTCTGTCGTCATGCCATTAATCAGCTGCTGAATGTTCGCAGAAAGAAACGGCTTGTATATCTTTTTCTACACTACACCGTATTCCAGTTTAAACACAGATCTATTAGGAAGTGTTTTTTCTCCTATGTTCACATTACAAGGAGCAACTATTGGTCCGTATATCTTTCAGAATAAAGTCTAGTGAGGCCGTTAGCTCACTTGCAGACAGGCTCTGACCTGTTTCCACCTCACTTTGTTCTGGGATTATCAGAAAAATACTATTTAATTTAAATAGCAGTGGGAGTTTCCTCTGTTTAAACACCATCTGAGATTCATGTTTTAGATTGAAGTCTTTTAAGTTTGCACGTATTTTAAATGAACTCTGCCAGTTCATGTTCAGCGTTGTACCGTCATAATAACAGCTCTAGTTGAGTTTGTGACAGTTTTTGTAGGGCTGACTGGGTTCATCAAAACAGACGACGTCATTGGAAATGAATGATCTGAGTGTGTTTATGTGTTTAAAGTCATGTCCCTTCATGTTCATAATGTAATCAATTACAGACAGGATCCCTTCCTGAGTCTTGTAGGGCTGAGCTGTTGGAAATTTTGATGACTGATTTGTAGAATGATAACTTGGCTTAGATTAAAACTTGATTTCGATTTTTTTTAATTTATTTATTTTCTTGTATAGTTTTCTGCAAATGATGGATAGCTTCTCCTAAAGCTTATATTTCTTCTTCAAGAAAGCTGATGTATAATAAATTATATGCATGTCTCAATATCTGATCTTGTCCTTCCTCTCTTATCCTGTAAATGTCACGTTTATGACGAGTATTTCTGCTATCACCCTTAGCCAGGTGACACATTACAGGTTTTCAGTGGGTGAGTGTGCACGTTGAATGGGTGAATGACTGTTGTGAAACGCGTTAAGGTCCTCTGGACTTCATAAGGTGCGATACAAGTACAAAGCTGTTTACCGTTTACCATTTCATAGTCATCACAGATTTTGAAAAAAACCAGGTGTTCACTCCTACAGACCGTTTTTAGTTCCATGACTGAAAGACTGAGAATTGTTCACATAACCAGACCTGCTGAATGCTTACAGGCTGCAGGATTTATCCAACCAACTGAAGCCAACAGACCTCAGTAAACATTCAGGAAACAAACATACCAGTTGGTGGAGCTAATAGAATAGAAGCTAATTGTTGAACTTGATAGTACCAAAAACATGAATAATGTTTTATAAACTGGTTTAGTATGTGGAAGATGTTTCAAACTGAAGCTGCACTGCTTACATATGTTTGTGTTCATAATGTCTTAATTTTACAAACATATTTTTTTGTTGTTTTGTTTTTTAAAGTGGGCTAGTGGTTCTCTAATCCTGTAAGCACCATAAGACTGTGCATAGGAACAAGGTAGTAGCTTCTTTTTTTTCTTACTGGTTTGTTTCCTCGCAGGTAAACGTTCGTCTAGTGACCTGGACGTTTGTCTTGAGAAGCAGCTGGAGCGTTTCGAGTGGCAGCTGAAGATTTTAAAGGAAGTGCTCTCAGCCAATGGGAGTTCAGAGAGGGCGGAGCTACTGAAACACCACACTGACGAAGAAGTGTGCGCACTTGTTCTGAGCATCCTCGATAAGGTGAGAAAACACTGATTGATGCTGAAAATACTTGCTGATTGTTAGACCTGTTGAATCAAGAATATCTTAAACAGGACCTGTCTGACAACATGCTTAAATAAATGTAGGAATATATCATACCTCAATGAAAAGAACAGCTGACAAGCCATGTATGTGGTTTGACATTTTCGGTCTGAAAAAAGAAAGTTTCTAAGGCTTCTAGGCCTCCCACCAACTACATCAATAGTCATTGTCTACAAATTGTCATTGTCTACAAATTGTCTACAAATCTTGAGTCATCAAGAGTCATTGTCTACAATTGGATAACACATGTAATCAGTCACGTTAGTAGCTACTAGATGGTGCATTAGCTAGCTAGCATGTGGCGACTTATACAGGTGGTCTCAAAACAACCGGAACATCTAAAGCACTTTAAGCCTGAGTCACAGTGGGAGATTTAACAAGACACTAACTGTGGGGAAGTTCCAAGGCCAAAACCATGATTGAGCCCCTCTCCACGCATCCTTCCCCCATATAAACAAGACCTTGTTTTTACAAAGGTAACATAAACATCTTTATGAACCCCCACCCCCAAAATTCAGAACATTATTCTGTGGACTGATCAGAGAAAATCTAAGCTTCTTGAGAGTTTTGGTCTCTCAAAAGAGCCTGTAGATAACTCCAAAAACATCAAAATGTGGGATCTATTTAAAGACTGCATGTGAATCTAATTAATGCCATTAATGACCCAAAACTTTGCATAGAAGGTGGTGTGACTTTCTTCCACATTGATTTAAAAACTTAGCGGCAGATATCACAAATGTTTGATGGATGTTGTTGCAGCCAAGTATTGCACAACTAGCTACCAGGTATTGGAGGCAATTACTTTCTGCAGTGGGCCACTTTAGTTAGATCTTTATATGGAACAACCTTTGGTTAACTGCGCGTTATTCAGCTTATGTTTGTCTAATATAAAATTGTTTTTATTGAAGTGAAACTTTTAAGTGTTGAGGAAAAAATAGCAAAAACCTGAAGTCTTTTAGAAGGTAACTATTTTTTCTCGACGCTACATTTTTCATGGTCAGGTAAAGGTAGCCCTGCATTACAAAGCTTTTGTTTCAGATCTGTTATAATTTATAGGCAGAACTAATGCACCTTTGTTCCTTCTTTCAGCATGTTGGCTTTTTCCTGAATTTAAAAGATCCTTATTATTTCGATTGTTGTAGCAGCTTCTGCTTCTCTAAACCTGTCATGACTGTCACAGTTTTCAGTTTTGCCTTTCATGGGATTGTTTGTATGCAAGAAAATGAGCTGGGAGATCCTGACTCTGCTCCGTAATCAGAAGCTGCTGGAATCCTGCAGTTTAAGTCATGTGATCTTCTGAGTTAGCAGCCAGGAGTTTGTTTACTCTGCATGTGATTTATGTTGTCAGCCACGTTTTACTGTCTGCCTGCGTCCTCGCTCTGACCCGGACAAAAATAAAACCCTGAATCAGCAGTAAACTCTGGATCCGTTTTATATTTTGTCACTTCACTTGTCCGCTTTTCTCAAGTTTTTAAATAACCCTTCTAGCAAAAAGTTTCATGAGGAAAAAAAAGTTTAATCCAGATTGCTTTTAAAGATGTTTAGATGCCTTCTGCTGTGCAGTTTCATAGTATAACTCACAATTTTCCCCTCTTTTTTCCTCCCGTCTTTCATTCTGTCGTGGAACTGACTCATCTCCGGTTCTGCAGGTGAGAACTGAGACGACAGCTGATCTGAACGTTCTACATGAACGCAAAAGTAAATCGGCCGTAGAAGAACACGAGAGGCATGTTGAAGGTAAACATTCACTGTGTCACGGTTTTTGTTTCATTCATTCATTTGTCCTGCTCCCCGTTTGCATTCCTCTCGGGGTGGATTTTTCTCGTCTGGGCTGTCGGTTCACATTTTTAGGGAATACTTTGTGAAGCCGTTGTGGGGGTGGATGTTAACACTTCTTTGTGTTTATTTGAATTGTCTCATGCAGGAATGCATGAGAATTCCTCCATAGTTCCTATGTGTCTTTCTTCCATCTCTGTCACTACTTGTGGTTCACTACTTATCACGCAACAGAAATAAAAAAAGTATTAAATAAGCCAAAACATGCATCAAACATTTTCTTTGTGGACTGTAATTGCCAAACCACTGACCACATGTCACAAGAGAAATAGCAATTAACCTTTAAACAGGTCAGAGAAAGTTGGGCTTTCTTTTTTGCATAAATTTAAATTTTATTTTTGCAGTTATTCTATCAGTTGATATTTTTTCTTGCATTTGACCATGAAATTGTCACAAATAGTTTTTGATCATTGAAAATATTCAGACACTACTTTCATATACACTGTTTAATCTTTAAATGGAAACCCTCTGCATTGACTCAGAGGTATTTTGTCTGTTGTTACCTCAGCTCCTCTCATGGCTTTGGTAGTTTTTATGTCCCACAGTACAGAGTATTTAATCTCCAACTCTTCTTCACCTCAAGTATATTTCAACTCCTGTGTTCTTTTTTTTAACTGAGATTGAATTGTCTTTTTAAGACCTTTCAGGTCTCAGCTGCTCCCACCTGAAGCAGTTTTAGAGATAAATATGTGCTTGTGTCACTGCCAGAAGGTTTTTCCACCCTTGCTTAAGAAATATGTTTCTTATAATTTGTAGTTTTCAAGCAGGGACTGTTTGAGGCGTAACATTTATTCTCTCTTCTTGTCTGATAAAGTGATGACACGCGCTCCCCCGCTTCCTAAAAGGAGAGAATCACCATAGAAACCAGGCCCTCCCAACATTACTCAGCAGCATATTCATTCTTACATAAATTCTTCATCATATAAGTTCAATTTTTTTTGTGGAACTAACAAAAGGAAGTTGATTTTGGATTTTCAGAGAGTTGCTGCTTTAACACCCTTCAAACTTCTATCTGAAAAGTTTCTGCTTGGAGTTTTTTTTCTTTTCCCACACCACTCCACAGCAGTGAAAATAGTATGGAAACCCATTTTACAGTACACTGTTTGCATGGTGTATTTTATCATGTGATGATGCTGAAAATAAACATCTTGTTGTTTCTTGCAGAGCTGCAGACCAAACATGAACAGGAGAAAACTGAACTGACAAAAAGGTTTCAGGCGGCTGAAGAGAACCTCAAGGTATCTGTGTTAATACAAAAGGCACAAAGGGAAGGCCAAGATTTTAATTTAAAGGGAATACTGCTAGTTTTCTGTATAAGATTACCACTAAGAACAGCACAACAGTAGAAACCTCGATTCAGATATGAATATAAATGAAATCATTATGATTTTTGGGGAGATTTGTTGTGACTGAATCATAAAACCCACCAGGCCAGTTAAAGTGGCAGGACAGCAAAATATCTCTGGAGATGACTGTATTATCACGTGAAATCGTGTCAGTTTTGACTAACTTTCTCTACTTGTGTTTGTAATTGTGCTCTACCTGAAGGCCGAAGTGGAGCGGTTAGCGGCTGAGCTGCAGCTCTACAACGAGTTGAAGAGACGAGTTGAAGAGTCAACCTTTAAAAAGAATTTGCAAAGAAATATTCAGGTAGTTTTGAACACACCTGGTGGAAATAAAGCACAGAATTTTGAAGGTTTTCTGTAAAAATTCTTCAATATTGCTCAGGAACATGGCAGCCCAGGTGCATTCTGGGAGTCTGAGCAGGAGTCCTTGCTGTTTGTGATTGAGATGAAGGCTGAGCGTGTGCAGGAGCAAAGCAGGAAGCTGCAGCAGATGGATGAGCTGGTAGGTTCGAAGAGTTATAAGACTGT
Source organism: Micropoecilia bifurca (assembly GCA_903067075.1). Taxonomy (NCBI): domain Eukaryota; kingdom Metazoa; phylum Chordata; class Actinopteri; order Cyprinodontiformes; family Poeciliidae; genus Micropoecilia; species Micropoecilia bifurca. Next base: position 38,195 of record CAEGAF010061641.1, read on the forward strand.
AGCTGCTTGAGCTCTGAAAGGTCCCACTGAAGATGTTTGGTTTTCCTATGTTCAGGTGGAGAAGAATCTGTCTCTGGAGGACCAGATCGTCCACATTCTGCAGCAGAACGAGGACCTGAAGGTCCGGATAGACAACTGCCAGACCCTCATTCAGTAAGTGTAAATATGGGGCCATCTGCTGGCCAAGCCAACTCCCAACTAAACTAACAATAACACTTGTATTGAAGAGGTTTCAACAGCTTTGTCTCTGGTCAGTTAATAATCACAGTTTCATATTGGTAACCTTAATTTATTTATTTGGAACACAAAGGTTCTTTTTGTGCAAATTTGACATTTGTTCCACTTTGCTCTCAAGGTAGACATTTAAATATGCAAATACATTAGGAAATAAAAAAAAATTCTGCAGTTTTGTCTATCACAGTTTTTCCTTCCTTTTAATTTTCCATTAAAATACTTTGATGCAGCTCTGTGAACAGCCAGATTCTTTATCAAATATCATTTGTGGTTTCCCCTCTTTGTGTTTCTGCTGGCCAGATGTTGAGTGTTCCCCATTATTGTGTCAGTCTTAACATAACATTTATGTATTATACATTATTTTCTTATCAGCTTTGTGTAACATTTTGAGGACACTAAATTTTGGGTTTTCTGTAGTAGTACTTTGCACCTAATGTAAACAATCTATAAAAGATGAGTTTACATTTTTCTAATAAAAATTAGTGAAGTTAATAAACTTATCAAGGAGATGTTTATCAGAATAGGCTTTGTGCAAAAATGATCAGAAAACAAACAAAAAAATGTTAAAACACTTGTTAACTGTCCTTTATCTGTTTTCTAGGCAGTTTTCAAAGGAGCAGCAGGACCTGAAGGTGGCGCTAGAGAGACAGATGGCAGTAAACCAGAATCTTTCTCAGGAAAAAGAGCAGCTGATGTTCAAACTGAGACACAGAGATTCATGTCCAGGGATCCACCTGCCCCCCATGATGCAGGAGATCGCCCCCAGATGACCATGATCACACACACACACACACTCACACGAGTCTCAAGGCGTGACTCTGAATTATCTGCCCTGGTTTACTGCTCGGGGTGTGAGACTCAGACTGAGCTGACAACCATCTGGGATCCGGTTTAAAGTCCCTGGAGCAGCACAGCAAACGGATCAGGGCAGGAGGTTAAAAATGGGACACAATTTGTCCGTCTGGCTGAATCTCTATGCAGTGTGACGTCACACAGGCTGGTGGATTTGAGACTGTCAGCACATTCTGCTTAGAGCTGTACAGGTGTTTTTTTTTTTTTATTTCATTACATTGTAGTGGCTTCTTTAACTGAGAAAGGAGAAAGCCAATCAGTCAACAAGTCAACAGGTAAAGGGGATTCAATGCCTTAAAATATCAGGTCATCCTGGATTAAACTCAGTTTTCTAACTTTTCCAGCAGGGTAACATCTCCGAACTCATAACCAGCACAAAGCTAAAACTCACAGCTATATTGTTTTATTTTTTTGCAAAACTTTGTTTCATACGTCAAATATTTCATTAACATTGGTAAAACTCAACAAAAATTATACAATATGAGAAGCTGAAACCAGTTTCTCAAATAAAATGTTGACGTCAGTTAGCTTTAAGCTTTGGAAATCCTATATTATACATTTTCACTTTTTATTTTCTGCCAAAAAGTAACTTGATCAGCCACTGACTTTAATTGATGATGTAAGACCTTCCTCATCAAAATATCTGATATACTGATCGTGATATGTTTTTTTTTCTGATTGAATAAATGCTGTTACTTATTCACACTTATTCTTTATCTAAATGTATTAGTCCATCTTCTGGGCTTGGAAATAAAGTGCCTTGTTTGTTAACGTACAGACTTTCTGCTTTAGTTTCTCACCGGTGGATGTGCCTCTTCCCTGCAGAACTCAGTGACGGTTTTGAAGGAATCTGTTGCCGCATAAATTTGTTGGACAGCTCTTTGTTGGTGTTAGAAAGTAGTTCAGGATTTTGGTTGTAAAAGAGTAACAGATTTATTTCACTCAGGCATGGGAGATTGTTGATTGTCATAAAATATAAGCAATCAGCCTTTGACCCACTGCGGGTCTGCCATGTTGGATCTAGTTTTTGGACTCTAATCTGTGCCTTCATGCCATGCTGGAAGGTTTGATACCGTGAATTGAATAACTGTACTTTTTCATCTTTTTTTTTTTTTTTCCCCTGCAAAGCCATCCTTATTCCCCAGCACCACATGACACCAATTTCCCAAATCCCTCTTGTGCCTCTGGGATATATTCTTATTTTTTGTTATTTTATTGGAGGTTTAAATTTGTTGCATTTCTATTCACATTGATCAATATTTTTCCTTACTTGCTTCATTGAACCATCTTAAGTTATGCTAATGTGCTAGCTGTGCTGCTTATGGATGGTTATGTGGAGTTTTGAATGAAATACATGCTAATATTACAGCAGAAGTTTGTTTCAGAGCTGAGGTCAGTAATGCTTCTGTTTGTTTACCAGTTTACTCAATTAATTACATTTAGTTAGATGGCACATCCGCTTAATGTTAGCTTGCTAGCTTTTTTTTTTTTGCTTATTTAATGCATATGATTAGCATGTTTACTATCCCAGTTTACGATCAGGACATACTTGTTAGCTGTCATAAAACAGTCACTGTATTATGCTGCAATTGTATTTTTTGAAACCATTTAGGTTTTAGTATTTGACATTTGTTGCCTAAACAAAACAGATAAAATTGTCAGTGTTTTGTCAGCTCTGTCAATATGCACCAGCACTTTGACCAGGTTTCTACAGGAATTTGTACTATAGATTTGTTTTTTGGTGTGTTGTACAGCCTTGAATAATATTTCTGCTTGTTACAAAAGTGCTTTTTATCTTTTCTCAGCAGATAGTGCAGCTGATTGTTTTCATGTAGATACTTGTACATTTTTTGCTTTCAAAATTAAAAAAATAAACTAAGTTTGATTGTATCCATTGCTGTTGAGGTCCAGTCATCATGAACTATAAAGTTCGACCTTTTATGCATATTTATCTGTTCTTGGAATTATACTTAATCTGACATTTGTATGTCCTATATCCCTAGTCTTCAAAATGCATCCATGTTTTAACCCTGAAGTTTTATTCTTAAAGAAGCTGCTTGAATGTGTCAGTGGATGTCAAAGTACCCATATGGATGATCTTATTTTACTAATTTAGTCATTAAAGAACAGTTTCTCAAATGACTTCATTGTAAAATCAATGTTCCAGAGCTGTTAGAAAATGTTTAACACCCTTTTGTTTCTCTTCATTTCATTCTCAGAAGTTAATGTTGGATAATAAAACTCAAATTTAGAGAATTTAATCTTTCTTTCAAAATTCAGAAAAAGGCCCAAAGCACTTTGATGATTGTTAATCCTTCAATGAGTCTAGATATTTCTGGAAAGCTGTCCCTTCCCAGGAATACGTACCAATAAGTTGGAAAATACATTCTGAAGATGTTTGTCAAATAAAAACATGAAGGACATTAAGTTAGTGAGAGTATAAAGGACAGGATTACATAATTTGTTGTGGTGACTCCTGTATTGAAAAGTCGAAAGAGAAAAAGTTGATCTCTTATTTTGCGTTCAATTATACTTCAATAAATCTTTATAAAATGTAATAGAATCCTTGATCATGTTTGTCTTGGTAGATGAATATACATTTTGATCATGATTTATAATCCTCTATTAAACAATTGTAAGAGGGATCATTTACTGATTTATTTTTAGTGAGACTCACTGGTTCCTGTATGCTAATATAAATGGACTACAAAACTAAGAAAATGTGATTTCCACTTTGAATTATCTCTTTGATTATCATAGGGAAAAGGCAGGATTGTCATCAGGGATTCACCGAGGACAAGGACTATGGGGGGAAAGTGTTGTAAGTTTAAAGGACCAAAAAGTAACTCCAAGTTCACCAAATAAGACAAGTAGTTCGAGCTAAGAAAATCCTGAGTAAGATTTAGCTAAACTTAAAACAAACGCATCTTCAATTCTAGACTTCAAAAATATGTAATATACAGTCTTGGTCGCTAGGGGGCGGCAGGTGGCAGTTAATTTGATGAGTGTTAAGTTTCATGCTGATTATTTTGCCTATTAAGATCAGCTGTTTTAGTTCCCCAGTCGATTTGTAGTAAATCCTCCCGCAGCCTGACGGGAACAGATCAGGTTCTATTTGTCATAAACGGTGAAGCCTGGCTTTTTATGTGGCGTCTGTCAGAGAAACTATGTTTGGTCGCTATTTTTGCAAAGTAGATGTGCTTTAATTCAGTTAATTTTACATTATTTTTACGGATGAAAATGAATCAAAGCATGAGATATTTCTACCTGTTTTTGGTGTCAGATCATCTTAATTTTGTCTCCAGGGGGCGCTGCACCTCAGGGCCACCGTAGCTTTACATCAGACTAATAAAGATTTAGAAAACAGAAATGTTGGGATTCCAAAAGGTATGTTCAGGTACTGTACAGTATTTGGACTCGGCCCTTAAACTGGGAGTCTTTACTGTGTCAGTGGAACATGGCCTGAAGTTAAAAAGCCAGTGGATCTCATAGGAAAATCACGTTGCTTTTATTGTGGCCTTGATCTCATCTGCATTGTTGGTTCTGATGTCCCTCTTCACCTTGACAGTGGATCAGGTTGGTTTGCTGGTCAGTTAAAAACAAATGATATGTGATCAGGATTGTATTGGCAGTTTGGTCATGTGTCAAGACCAATTGAATAAAATCAGAATTGCTGTAAAGTTTGGGAAGCACAAAATGCTATTTACGTTTTTACAGTTGCACTGAATTTAAACGGCTGACAATCAAAAACATGCTGTAATCTCCCGCCCTTCTCTCTCAGTTGTAACTAATTGTGGAAACTTCATAGCTTATTCTAGCTCTCCACTGTTCCCCAAAACCAGTTACCTCTGCTGCTTCTACACCTTTCAATTACCTCACTTTTTTTCTTCCACCAAATTTTATTTATGCTTAGATACGGAGCCCTGTACTGTCCACTGCTTTTAGGAATGACCTGCCGTTGCTTACTCTCCTCATAGAAGGTGCAAATGACTAATGGACACAACCTACATAACTGTGTAGGATGGAAAACAATATGTCTGTGATAATAAATAAGCAAATAAATGAATAACTTTTCTTATTGGGTATGAAAAGCTAACTTCAGAGTTTTCAACAGCCAAATTAAAAAACATAAAGAAACATTCAGAATATGCATATCTAGATGTAATCTAGGTCTATGATATATCAATTTAATTCAGTTTCTAAAACAATTTAACTTTTTGGTAATGTTCTGATTCACTGAGATGCACCTGCATAGAAATGCAGCTGAACAGCTTGAACTGAAAAACACATTTCAACTAAGCTTAAGTCAGCAGGAAGTTGGTCTAATGTCCACCAAAGTGTTTGTGTTTTTGCAGCTATGGGTCAAAGCCTCTGCTGTCATGTCACAGCTTTCCCATGACTCCCCACAGACACCTGGAAACACCTGAGGAGCAGACAAAGTGCTGCTCAGATGAGCGAAACAAACTGAAATCCTCACAATAAAGAACCAGATTCATTGAGATGCACCCGGATAAAAAATGCAGTAACTCTGGTTCTGTGCATCAGCAACATAAGCTGCCTTGTAAAACCTTCTTCAGTTTGGGTCCAAACACTTCTGGTCATGAGCGTCAATCAATTCATGATCTACATGATTTGCATCTTAACTGTACATTTTTAAGGACATATTCTGTCAGTCTTTTTTCCAGCATGGAATGGCAAATTTTCCAAACGAGAATTGCGATCAACTTTTAATTTATTGCCGGGACAAATTTACACATCCATCCACAAATATCCACTTAACATTTGAGGAGACGTCTCTCAGGAGGGTGTCTCAATTACAGTAAACAACTTTCAGTAAATATCCATCCATCCATCCATGCATGGATGGATGGATGGATTTCAGTAAATAACTTTCAGTAAATAACTTTTGTCATATTTCTTTATATTTGATTATTTTTAAAACCACATCTGGAACGATGCATTTAATGTGATTCATTTCAGTGATGGTTGACTTCTAAGCCACCATACAACCCATCCATCCCACAGCCAGTCATGTCCAAGTTTCAGGTATCTAACCTGTTCGTTTGTGATGAAACTGGACAATTATTTGATAAATGTGACAAAAATGAATCCATCCGCATTTTACAAGACCTCCAGCCCAACTAGAAGCAAAATAGCCCCACATCTTGATGCTGCCACCACCGCTGTAGTTCACAGTCGAGACATTCCTTTTTTATCACAATAGTTTTCTTGCTTGGCTATAAAACGGTTTGCAGAGGAGATTTAGCTTTGAAAATCAAAACTGCGGTTTGACAACCAGCAGCTGGACTACAGTATCATCACAGCAGCAATTTGCCCTCAGCACTTGTGCTCCAGCTCGTGCGTCTTTACATTTTTAAGTGCCCTTTTCACGAGGAAGGATTAAAATGCGGAAGAAAGAAATTTGCAGCTATTTCCTGTTAATATCTTTCCGTTGTCGGGCACTAATGAGGAGGAGTCGCCCCTTCACTTTCAAGAGGGCTTAGCAGCAGTTAGCAACAGCTCCAGGCTGCAGGACAATAATCACACTTTAACTCAGCCTCACAATGACTCACACCGCTTAATTCTCCTTTTCAGAGGCGCCGGTGGAACGCCAGAGGCAAAATTAATAGATGCTAATGGCTGCCTTCCATCAAAGCAGAGCAGGATCCAAATATGCAAGTAAGGCCTATTAATTAACATGTGGAGCGGGCGGGGGAGGTGGGGGAAGCGGGACGGGGAGGCAAAAGGGGGCACTGTGGTTCACACGGGCCTCTGCAGGGCCGCCCATTCAGACCGGAGGCGGGGGGCCTTTGAGGGGCTTCCCGGGCCACAATTAGCGGCTCCTGAATGCCCTGGCATTTGTCCTGCAGGTCCCAAAGCTGCAGAGGAAGAGACGGGTCCGGGCCAAGTCTGGGCCTGGTCCGGGCTGCCTGGGCTGAAACCAACATCTGGGCCTGGACTGCACGGCCGGACCAGGCACCAGTAACGATGAATCCAAACGGCATGGTTTGAATCCAGGCAGGGTGGAACAAATAAGGTTTTCTCACCAAAATAAGAGCTTCATGTTTGTTCTGACAACATTTCAGCATTTAAAATCTCACCTTTTTGTAGCAACATTTAGTAAAACTAGGTCTTCAGAACTAAGAGCCATTCAGTCATTACCAAAACTTCAAGTTTCATCAGAAATCAGTTTTTAAGTCAAGCTCTTTGACTTCTCAGTGGTAAATCCTCTGCACTGCATTGTTCCCCTGCGCCTCAGTAACAGGTGCCAAAGTTGAATAACCTATTTACAGCATGCAGCCCTTATTATACTCTGTTTCTGTAAAATAAGCTTTTCAGATATAAACTACAGAATTTCAACTAATATTGACAGATTTTAGTGTTTAACATTTGAGAGTCAATGGAACTTTATTTGTTTATAGAAAAATCTGTTCAAAGAGAGATTCCCTTTTGTCTAGTTTTTACATAAAACTCCTTTTCAGGGAACTTTTCACAACAAATAAAGTTCCCTTCTGAGAAAAAAAATAAAGTATATTTTAGTAAAGTTGACTTGTTGCTCTGACAACTTGGGAACAACCTATAGTGTGTGAAACATTTTTATTCCCCCCTGCTGGTACAGAAAGGTTATGTGGGGTAATCTAAATCCATAAATCCATCCTGAAGACCCAAAATATGTTTTCATTATGGTTTTATAAAACAAGAAACTCTTTCCTCTGCCATTTGATTTGTTTCAATTTTACTTGTTTTACGTTTATTCTTGTCTTTTTCTTTGAATTTGCATTTTAGTTTTATTTTCATATTTAATTATTTATTACTTGGTACTGTTATACAGCTGTATTGTAAGACAGGCTGGTTTTTGGTACTCAGATAGTTGCTGTTACACACTAGTGTTGCACTTTAGGGACGTTTTAACAACTTATGATGGTAAAATTAAATAGATTTTAATAAGTAGTACGACTGATCTTAACTTCTGACATGTTGTGGGACATTAAGAGAGAAAAGCTCTGCTTGGTGATGTTAATCTAAACCAGTTTAAGACTATAAGTATGTTTTGTGGTTTCCTGCTGGATCTGATTCAACACTTTTCCTCTGAGTTTAGTTTCATTTTTATTGTTTTTATTTGTTTTCTGTTACTTTTATAGGAATTAACAACCCAAATTCAAAAATCAATAATTGGATTTTATTTTATTTTTTGTATGCCTTTTATTTATTTTTTTTAATTGTTTACATTTTTTATCATTTTCATGACTGAAACCTTGGATAAGTTCCAGCTGAAGTTGTTTAGAATCAATTTTGATGGATGTGAAGTTAATTTGTCGACATTAGTCACAACACCAGGCTCTAACAAGACAACAAGAACTGGAAAAGGAAATGGATCTGACCTTTGACCTGCCGGGTCACTGATGGATGCACAGACATGTTCCGTGTTCTTCTGTTGTATGTGTACAACTTTGACACGGCATTACAGCAAATTCAAATTAAAATGTAATGACTCAGATGGATCTCTGTGAGTTTAACAATTTAGTTAAAAAGTATAAATACACAAAATAGAAACATGCTGAAGAAAACAGTTAAAAAGATGAAACAGAAGTATAGAAAAATTGAAACCAGAATTGGACAACATTTTGAACAAAATAATAATAAAATTAATTCCTTATTAGGGGTAGAAAGTAATCCAGTAGTGGTCAAACAGAGGTTAATTTACTTTTGTTATTAATGTTTTTTAGAGAGCAAAAAGTCAAAGATCATAAATAGGGAGATAAAAAACTGATTAACCCCATAACAAATGGAGACAAAAACAGCTAAATACCACAACACTGATGCAAAAATAATGTAAAAATAGGGAATGGCCCAAAGAACGAGGAAGGTCTGACACAAGTACAGCAAAAAAGGAAAAATTGAAAAAAAATAACCACAAAAATCAGAGACTGAAATGAAACTCATTAAAGAGACACAGAAGATTAAACTCAGAGAATTAGAAGAGAAAAAAACGAAACTAAATGGAAACGAAAAAATTCTTTGAAAGAACAAACTTTTAAAAAATATAATTTACAGTAAGTAAAACTATTGAAAAGAAAACTAACAAAGCTACACAATTAACAACAATACATAGATATATAACATACAAACTAAAACTTTATTTGTAATAAATACGACTTTCAGAAACCACTTAGTGCTCAAAGTAATTAAACAAAACCAAAACAATATTTAGAGAAGAAACAAACGGAGGGACACGCGCTGTGGTGACTGCGGTCAAAAATCACACAAACTGAGATAATAAAACAAGACACATCATAAAGCAAAACCGCACTTTTTCTTTTTCTTCTGTTTGAAAACCCGAATATTTTTCAGCACTTTAAATCGAACATGAGTCACTCATTGCTGATGAGTTTTAATTAGCGCGCCTATTAATAATATTTGTTATGACCTCACATTAATCATCCTCATCATCACTGTCAGTCATTATCATCACCACCTTTGACATCCTCCTCCTCCTCCACCTCCTCCACCCCATCAACAAAATGGCTGTGGCAGTGGCCGCCTCTGCGCATGCTCACAGCACACCTCCGGCAGGTATGTGCGCTCGTGCAGGCTCTCCCGGTTCATCAGACTTCCAGCATGAGGCGGCAGCAGGTTCGTGGAGAAACCGACTGATCCGAGCCTAACGCGCTCAAACTCGGCTGCAGCAGCTCGGTACCCCGATCCGGATCAAGTTTGTGATTTTTTGTTTTTGTTTTTGTTGACGTTCTGCAGCGGAGAGAGGAAACTCTCGGGAGCTCAAATCTGGAATTTACGCACGGCTGGTGCGCACAGGCCGACAGTCGGGAAGAGTTATGGGGGAACTGGGAATCTGAACCCCAAGAGTCCGAAGGACTGGACTAACTGGACGCGAATAATTCAAAATCTTCCTCATCCTCTCCGCTCAGGTGCTCACCATGTTCCAACACAGTAATAACAAGAAATGTTTCACCATAGAGTCTCTGGTGGGAAAGGATGCGAGCAGCCACAGCCACAGCCACAGCGGCGGCTCCGGGGATGAGCCCATCCGGCCCACCGCGCTCCGCTTCCCGGACTCCCTCCACCCGGCTTCGGCCACCGGGGTCTTCGGCTCCTGCTTCCAGGGGGGCAGCGGGAGGACTTTGTTCTCTGCCGGGCCGGACATGATGCTGCAGGAGACCGGGACGCACACGCAGAGCCCCGGCGGGCTCCCGCTGCACCCGCTGCAGATCCCGGCTCAGAGCTTCTTCAGCCCGCAGCATCGGGACGCGCTCAGCTTCTACCCCTGGGTCCTGAGGAGCCGCTTCCTGGGTCACCGCTTCCAAGGTGAGCCGAGGGCGCCGCGCCGCCGCTTCACTCAACTTTAACTCCTCCGTATTCAGTTTGATTTTCAAAATTCATCCATTCCAGAAACATGTTTTTTTTTTCTTTTTGACACTCACTAAACACAACTTTGCTTCGCGTGTACAGATTAAAGCTCAATTTGTTGCATTTCCTCACACTGGATTAAACTATGCTACATATAAAGTGTATCTCTGGTCCTTACCAAGCTTGAATGTTTTATTGGCTTTATGATGTAGAATGGAGCTGCATCACAGATCAATGACAATTATAAACAGATCATTTTGTTTTATTCATTAAAATAATTGTCTTGTTTGTGGTCGAAAAGCAGTGGAGGATTTCAGCAAACATTTTGTGGGCTTGTTTCTCTTCTTTTTCTTTTTCTCTTTTTTTTTGTTTTAATTGATAACCAGTTGAAGATGCGTTCGGGTCACGTGCAGCTGATCATATCAGTGATCAGAAAGTGAGCGTCAACCTCAGCAGCTGAAGGTCCGGCCCAGATCAGAAGTTCAGAATTTCACTAAATGATTTTCTCTAAATGATGGTTAATTTTTATCATAAGCGGTGAATTTATTTTAGCCGCAAAATAATATATGCAAAGCGGTTATTAACATAATTAGGGGGGGGGACAATGGTTTTAACCTAATTATGTGTGGTACTATTTTGAACTTAGAATAAAAAAATTAAATCGTAAATTAATTATGTTAATTAATTATTAAATAAATAAATAAATACGTTGTAGTTTAAACTAGAAAACTTTTGCAAATAATTTTCTACAAATAAATTGTTATGATTTTCTCAGACTGTTATTTATTGTTTTAGACATAATAATATCTACACTTAAAAATAAGTGTTTATTAAAATTAAATTAAATTAAATTACGAAATGACGGGGTTTTCTTCTTTTCTCGCTTTTAAAATCCTACTTTGAGCAAAGTTTTCTGACTCCCGGTGAATTCATCTCACACCTGCGCCGTTTCATCACGGCTTCAATTCATTTTTGCTCAGTTATTCATATTCAATTCTTGGTTGATAAAAGGTCACAGTTTTTCTACTTGTTTATGTTTAAACTCTTTACTGCAACTCCATATGATTTTTTAAAATTGTTTCTCTTTTCCAAACCTAATTGTCAATGTGTGTACAATTCTAAATCAGTCATTAAGTAAAACTTTATTTCAAATACGTTTCCATATTAAGCGTTTATAAACTGCCAAAGTGTCATAGCAAATAAATCAAATTCAAACACAACTTGAAGCCAGAAGGAGAAATCATTTTAAATCATTATGATTCATCATAATTTTATTTTACCTTAATTGAGACATTATTCAAATTGCTACTTGGTTAAAATTTCATTGAAGTAATTTATGATTGCACAATAAAAATGATTTCATAATAAATATTGTAATTAAAAATAATAATAAAAAAATACTGTCATATATTTTTTTAAAATAGTAAAAAAGTATATATTCATATGTTTCGGAAAATAATAATTCATACAATCTCAGATTTTAAATAAAACACGTTATGCAATTACTCATAAATTTGTTTTCAAATAATTATTTTATAAAATCATAAAAATCTTTTGTAGCATTCTATTTCAGGCTGCCTAATGCCACCATTTTTTATATTTCTGATTAAGATACATGAATTTTGGTATTTTATGTCTAAATATACTCAATACAAAGTTAGAAGAGAGGCATAATTAGCATAATTAATTTTTTTCCACTTGTTTTTTTAGAAGAATTTCTAAAATATCATTTGAACAACCTAAAGTTCAGACTTTTTAAGCGTATTTTAGTTTGAATTACCAATTCAATTTTTTCAAATGGATTTTTAAATATATTTTTATCCCAGCAGCTCCTTTGATGA
>CAEGAF010061651.1:0-13076 GCA_903067075.1 Micropoecilia bifurca
GTCACTTCTGCTCTGTCAACTCCGCGAGCTTCTGGCGTTCCACCGTCAATCAGCGCAGCTGCAGCTCGTTCCAAGCTTCCACCAACACCCCTCCCAAATCTGAAGCTGATGCTCATCAGCCAGACTGGCTTTGTGTTTAATGGGAGAAGCGAAACAGGTGTTTCCTATTGGTGGTGATGAACAAACCCAGGTAAAGAGGCTACTGACTTTGTTGCAGTCAATCAGTAGGTGGGTCAAAACTCCAGCGTTTCACTTTTTTGCTGTTTTGTAACGAGTAACTAAACCACACATTGAAAATGTATCAGAGTAAAAGTATGAAATTAAGTTCGGAAATATAGTGAAGTAAAAGTGAAAGTTATCAAAAATTTTCATACTGGAGGAAAGTATGAAGTACTCCAAAATATACTTAAGTAAAGTAGTGAAGTCTTTTTACTTCATTACTATACAAAACTGGTGTCACGTATTTATGATGTAAAGCACTTTGAAATAAATTGAAACTGCATTGATTGATTGCAGTTTTGCAAAGAATTCTAATTCTGATGCAGCCGAAAAACCTAGTGCAAAGATGCTATATTTAAAAAAATAAGATGTAACACTATCAGCGATGATTAAGTGTTTTGTCAATAGAAGGTCTTCAGATAATGTCATAAGGGAGAAAAACCAATTTTAACTTGCCTTTTATTTCTCCAAGATTCAGGTCATGAAAGATAAACACTGCAAGCGTGGGACAAATTATACATTAAAGCTCCTCTTTATGAGTGCTGACAGAATAAATGCTCACTGCACATGTAAGAGGAAACATGAATAAGTTGGCTTGAAGCAAATGTCAGGTTTGTGTACCCTCAACAGAGAGTCAAGTTTCACTTTTAATAAACAAAGACTGTAAAACCATGCAAGAAACAAGCAGATGCAGAGGCTTGTCGTGTTAAAGCACAACTACAAAAGTATGTGAAGCTTGAATCTGTTGGTTTATTTATACCTAAAGATCCATGGTGCTGAGGCACAGAAAAAATGAAACAATCTCTACCAGCATTTTGCTTGTGCTTTTCAGACATTTTGATAAAACTGTCTCAGATTAACTGTCTCTGAAAAACAAGGTGTATTTTCACAGAATCAGATGCAGCAAAAAAAAAACCTTAGAGGAAAAAAAACAAAAGAAGCAAAAGATGGAGATGAATGATACCGATCAGCTCATCTGCTTCATGTTTAGTAGATTTTTAAGTGTTTGGTTTATAATAACGACTAAATAAAGATCTAATCAGCTGTCTAAAAATGCAAAGTCAGTGTAAAACTCAGCTTTAGGGAGGAGCAGAGCAGCAGGTGATTCCAGTGATCAAACCTCTGAAACAGACATAAAACGCTTAAGTGTTTATGCAAAACAATGTTTTTCTGCAAATGAGGCCCAGCAACCTGTTTATATTCTCAAGACGCTCGTTTCACACCATCACAGCAGAGAGATGCTCATCATCAACGCTGTCTTTCAGATTCAAGCAGTTTCTAAACTTCCTGTTGACCACAACTCAAACCAAAAGCCTCAGTTTGCCTTTTCTGCTCCACTGCAACACCAAATAAAGCTTGATTAGTTTGTTTTTTCTTTCTTTCTAATCTTACGCCTCATTGTGCTGCTTTTCCAGGCTCTCTGTCGCAGCTAAACCTTTTAATATTGTGTTTAATATTTGCTGATTTCATGGACAGGCCACTTTAAGAGATGCATAAAAGTAAATCAATAAGCTAATCACAAAATGCTACATTATGATTCAGACTTTAGATTTGGAGTTAACTGTATCTTGCTAAATATTTAACAACCATACATATTGGTTGAGTTTATATTTATACTGTATCTATGCTCTTTCTATTTAGTTTATTTCATAAAATTTGGTTTGAATGCTCTCATGTCTCCACCATAAACCCTTAGAGTCATATTTTAGTGAATTACTTTGATTTTTTCTGCTCGATTCAACATACTTTGACAGTCTGAAACATGGTCTTAATGAAATAACTGGATGTTTGTGGCCGTAATGCGACAATATGAGATTTAAGTGGACTATGAATATTTATATGGAATCCTGAAGGTTGTGGAAAAATAAAACAGTCAAACTAAGCTGTTGCTATTGATACCAGAGCATTAGTAAAAGTGACAAACCTCATTTCAAATACGCCTCTTCCTGTGATTAACTGTAACAGGAAGTCATGTTAATACCAATCTGACCAATTTAAGTCCAGCTCTCCCGTGGTAAAAATGGCTAATTTTGATCAGCATCAGCTCATGGAGGAAATATTTTCCCGTTTAGCTGCTAAATGCTCCACTAAGTTCAGCAGCTGCTCGTTAGCTGTGTTGCCGTTCGGTGCTTTGAGGCCAGTGTGCTGTGAGTTTATTACAGCTGTTCTTAAAACCCTGCATCACACAAATTAGCCCTGCAGGAAGAACCTGATTTGGCAACAACAGCCCAGTGTAAACATGATGCTCATTTATTTAATATTTCACTAAACACAATAATCAGGGCACAAAGAAAGTTTTATCTTCAATCTACAGTAAAATTATCAGTTTAAATTAGGAAGTAGATTATATAGTAAAGATTTTAGAGAAAATTTCCATCATCAGCTTAATATAAATTTTTAATCAATGTAAATGAAAGTTAGACTTCAACTGTAGATATCGGGTCATCAGACAGTCATCAGCTGTGTTTCAGTTTAACTTAAAATTGCTCAAATTCTAATTACAAAATTAAATTTACTTAATGGAAACACAACAGTTTTTTTTTTAAAAAAAACATATTGTGTAGCTGTGTCTCAATTAGTTTATTTAATAAAACTGCAATGAAAATATTTTTTAGTGTCATATGAGTCACATGATTAACAACCAGAAGTTTCTACTGGTGGAAAAGATGAAGAAGATGACAGGAAGTGGTGGGAGAATGATGATGATGCATGTTTTTAATAACTTGTTAATAACTTATTTACATGTGATTTTACCTTCATTTGTTTTTGTTTTTTTCTTTTACATTAGCGGAGCAAAGTTTTGTGACCATTTGTAATAAAAAAGCAGGTACTGCAGCATCCGACTGTCAGTCATATTCAACAGTTTTACAGTCAGTTTTCCATTGGCACAACATTATTTTTAAACTCAACATTAGGAATAAAATCTATGTGTAGGTCCTCTACACATGGGCTGCTGCAGTAGTTTTGGAAAAAACTGTAGAAGTTTCTGGCAAAAGCGTTTTTGCAAAACACAGAAGTTTAAAATGTCAAAGGTTTTCAAATTGTGACCCTACAGCAAAATGTTCAGAATGTGAAACATTATTATGTTTCTTATGTGTAAGAGAGATTCAGGAACTTCCATATTTTCTTAACCTTTTTCTTCTGTAAATTATCAAAACGCAACATAACCGGTTCCAATTAGACACATTATCACCCTAATCACATATCCTGTATTCAATAAAAGCTTCTGGCATTTAAAATGCCTGCTCTCATTTTCAAGCTTTTAAAAAGTTCTGTTGAATTATGACGATATAAATTACTGGTTTCTTCTTCCTAACCATAAATATCTCAGCTCAATTAGCAAAAAATTCAAATTTACTGACACATTTAATATAATTTCTCTTACAAGTTTTAAGTAGTTTCCTTTTTGAAATAGGAGAAAAAACTGCTATGAATAAACTATTTTAAAAAATGACTTTAGCATTAGGTTTATGGAAAGTTTCCAGGGTTTTAACAATTAAAGCTTTTTCTATTTTCAGCTTTTTGGCAACACTGCTGGTTTAAAAAAAACAGTCAGCCACATGCAGGCTCTGCTGAGGCAGTTAATCGGTGTAATTAATTAGCTTGACATCAACATGCTATTTTACAAGGAGCAGAACGTCAGAAAAGGGATAATTTTCTGCACGACAAGTACCTTCAATTTAGAACTACAGCTAAATTTATCTGCTGTTTGTTGGCTGGTTTTCTTGCCACAGTGTGTGGCTCAAAAAAAACAATATTACAATGTTTTAGCTGCATCTACTGAAACTGGAGGTATTATACACATTAACTTAAAGTGGAATGAAAGGACAAGAAAAAGCAAAATCCAACAAGCAGCAACATTATATCTTGTCAAATGCAATCATCCAAATAGTCAAAAATAATCTGGTTCTGGGGATTCAGAGCCGACCAGAACCAGAACCAGAACCAGAACCAACAACAGCAGATCCGTCCATTCAGTGACTTGTAAACTAATAAAAACAGCAACAGCTTTCTGGATTTTTGTGAAGACACTTTCAATACAACCAAAGATAAACACTTGATGAGTTTCTCTAGATGTCGTTGCAACGTTGAACCTTTAATCCTAAAAATGTTCTTCAAGTTATAGAAGGCCGACTTTGTAACCGTCTTTATGTGTCTCTGAAGGTTCAGGCCTGGATTGTTCCTCTTAAGGTCTGAAGATAATAATTTAAATTTAGTTTCTGTTCAACTGGAGAAAGTTGTGCCTCATCCACACAGTCAAAACTTTTCTCAGTTCAGAAACCAAAATGGAGACGTCAACGCAGTCGGCCATCGTTAAGATTTCATTGTTGAAACAGCTTTTTAAATCAGTTTACTGATAAATGACGATTGGCCTGTAATTCTGAAATGCTTGTCTAAGATTGGTCTCTTATATTAGTGGTTTGACTTGAGGGTTGAGGTTAATTCTGACTTTAATAACCGTTCAATTCACCACTAAACTGCTAATCACTCCAACGCAGCACTATGGTCCAGTATAGCAGGATTCAGTGTAATAAATTAGGATAAATAAAGGGAAATATATTTTATAGCTGAGGAAACACTCAAATAAAGAAAACTTGGTTTATTTTTAAGGCCTTGGATTTTATTTTCAGTAAAAAGAGTCTCAATAAACTACCAATAGGAGCAGGAAGTTACAAACTGTTGCACTGTTAGCAGATAAACACCAAAAAGTCGTGGTGCTCTAATAAATATGATGCATGGATCAAAATGTCTGATTAACAAAATAAATCTGCTCACGTTTTATTGGAAACGTGTCAAAAGCTTTGTGAAAATAAACAGATTTCTCTTCATTGAGAAAAATCAGTGTTTCTGCTTTAAACAATGTTCCTCCCTGGGTTAGGAAGACAATTTTATTTGGATTTGAGTCGACTAAACGATCCCAACCTGAGGCGAAGCTGAACATTCAGACCAAGGGAAATGCATTTAGTTTATCAGTAATAATGTTTTCTCTTCTTTTGTGTTTCCATCAGAACAGAGCATCTGCTCATGTCCACAAATTATATTAAATTCACAAATACTGCTATTAAATAAAATCATTTATAGTCAGATTATTCCTCCTGGATCTCTTGCCTGTGAGTATTTGTTAGTGTAAAGGTGATTTTTCTTTCTTTTTTTTGCAGGGAAACTGAGATTCTTTGTTTCCTATCAACACACCTTATCTTTACTCGTGCTATTTTAAAAAGCGACAGCCTATATTTTCTATGCGGCCGAGAGAATCTTGGTTTAAATCGGAGCCACAGCACCGATTCAGCGTTGAAATAAATTCTGCTTCTCAGTGGGAAGTTGCAGTTTTTCTCCACATTAAACTCTCCAAGCTGCCGGTAAATTTGGCCCAGCGGAAACCAGGCCGCTGCGGACCGCAGGACGCAGGATGGAAATGAACTTTCTCCGTCAATCAGTTTCTCTCCAGAAAGACAGCCGTCTGCAGTGTGTGATTTCTGGAAGGGCAGGGAAATAAATAAATAAATAAAAAAAGCACAGATCATGAGTGTTTGTATTCATGAATGTGGCAGCGTGGGCGAGTGAGTCTCCAGAAAGTGACAAAGATAACAGGGCGAGGAAACTGATAGACAATTGCTGGGTGACTTGGCTCCT
Organism: Micropoecilia bifurca; assembly: GCA_903067075.1. Taxonomy (NCBI): domain Eukaryota; kingdom Metazoa; phylum Chordata; class Actinopteri; order Cyprinodontiformes; family Poeciliidae; genus Micropoecilia; species Micropoecilia bifurca. The sequence goes on from CAEGAF010061651.1 coordinate 5,854, forward strand.
ATTTCCTGCCTGTCCCCGGTGATTACCTCGGCCTGCTCTGTTTTTCTCTCTATTCCTCTGCACATTGTCAAACGGCATCATCTTGCAAAGCCTCCCTGAGCCCAGATGAGAGATGGGAAGATTTATGTAAACAACATCTAACACCTCGACATGCTGGAGAGGGACAGAGGAAAGCGGGGCGAGGTAAAAGGAAAAGGCAGAGTGAAGCACATAATTCAGACGTTGAGGTGTGACAGAAACAAACCTGCAGAATATTATATTGCACATTCAATTTATTTCCTTTCACTTTTTCCTCTCCTGCTTCTGTCGGTGCAGACGTGCTTGTTGTCACTGCGTGGAGATGAGGAGCTTTGGATGCCCGGTAAACACAGACCACCTAGTGAAGCAGGCAGCGTCCTGGACTTTATGAGCGGTTCAGTGCTGTGTGAACGAGCTGGGCGATCTGGGCCGGCGGCCAGCGCCGATGACACGGCAGACGCTGCGCGCGGCATAAAACGTGTCTGCTGCAAAACTGTTTTCTTTATCTGCCAGAAAGTAAAAACTTGATTGGGAACAGAGGTGCCTATTACAGTCAGAAGTAATAATAGGGTCGGATGACGGCGTACATGACAGAAGACGGGGAAAGAAAAAAAGAAAAAGGCCTTCTGGCAAGCGTTGTAGCCGAGCAGGGCGTGTGCAACGGCGGGAGTCGCTGATGCTGTTTGGGTGATTATTTACTGCAGGAAATGGTAGCAAGGTATGCAAAAAATGAAGAAGAAGAGCCAGAAGGTTTACAGACAGACAGACGGAATCACTGTGATGATTGTTCTGTCTTTTGTCACACACACAGCAAGCCAAGAAACTGTGGAACTGACAAGGGAGGTTTTGAAAAGAATAATGCTGCTTTTGACGGATCTGAACTGGATGTGATTGAAGCTTTTAGAGACAAAATGGCTGCTGAAGGTGAAAAAGAAATATGCATGTAGAAATAGTCAATTTAGTGAAGCTCATTTTCTTTTGTATGGTTCAAAACTCAACCACAGACATGTGGCCCGACTCCAGCGGTTCTCCATGTTTGCGGGCCACATCCCACTTCAGCGGCAACAAAACATCCAGACCACACCGCGTCAAGAAAGCGGATCAAGAAATGGGTCGTGTATAATTTCTGATTGGAATTTATTCACCAAACACTTTCCCCTCCATTTAAGACAAAAATGTCTCGTCTAAAGCTGGCGGGCCGCTAAAGAGTCTCTGGCGCTTTGACGCTCCCAGGCGCCGCTCTTCATACCATGAGCCCTAATCATAAACTACGCTTACAAGTCATAAAATATAAACTGCTTGTTTTCCTGTTTACTGTTTGTCTCAGAAACAACCTAGAACTGTTTAGGGCTGTCACCATGGAAACAAGAGTTTTATTTTATTTTTTTAATACACTTTATTTCTTGTAAACAACAATACACAACTGTGCTGTGTACATATTAGAAAAAACAAAACAAAAACAAGACAAATATAATTTACAGGGGGAACATAAAGTTCAACAGTGACAAGAAAATTACAGACAAAATAATCTTGCATAAAGAAAATAGTACAAATTGTAGTATATGTGCCAGAATCACAGTGAGTTAACATAAATAATCCAAAATTCCAAGTTGATTGCAAGTCCAGATTGTTGTTTTTGCTTTTTGATTAGTTGAAGGTTGAATTGTAAATATATAATGTCTAAGTTCAATTAAAAAAAACAGAAAAGTCTGTTTTTTTCCTCAAAAATGTACATTTATGTAAGTGAAATTTAGCTTTAATAAGTAATAATTTGATAAAGAAACTTTTCAAATTCATTTTTTCATTTTGTTGAAATCCAAACAAGATATTTTTCCAATATCCATGGAAACAAGATTGGTCGGTTCAACCCTTAGCACGTGACGTCACGCTCTCCAAAACTCCATGGAAACAACCACCTGTAACCAAAAAAAAAAAAAAAAAAAACACCTGTAACCTCACATCTCTTCTATTTAGTTGATTTCACTTTAAAAATTGTCACAACATGCTCTTATTTTTACAAGGTAAGACAGTTCATATTCTTCACATGTAAGCATATTTAAAGATATCAAATATCGCATTATGGAGAAGGTGCGTTGCGTCCAGCTATTGGTAACCATGGAGACAGTGCCGCACCGTCATGTAGCCTAGCATGTATGGAGCAAAAACTGGTTAGCATCTCGTCTTCTGTCCGTTTTTAAGGCCGCCTCGGTGTAACAGGAAACGTAATTTTGACATAGTGAGATTTTGTGGTGTGAATTCAGGCGGTCAGTAATTTAATCAAGGAGGAATGAGTCGGTGTTTGAACGGTAGCTGCTCCAAACTTTCCTAACTGAGCCCCAACCAGGCGTGTTACGTTCAGACACATTAGCTCGACTCCAACAAGTAGAAGCCATGAATAAACTGGCAAAAAACAACTTTGGAAAACAATTTCAGTCGCTCTGTCCAATATTTTCCGTCCCTCACTTCCCTCCAGTAAATACACATCATTCAGACTCTCAGGATTTTTTATGAGCTCCAGAATACATAAGCTGCCATCCTTCCAGTTTGAGCCACGTTATTCCCCAGTGAGTGTTTCTAAGTCTATAGCTTTATTTCAAACCCAAAAGGTGAAATAAATACGGTTTTGACAGCAGCATAGCACTGCAGACTTCCTGTTCATCCTCCTCCAACATCCAGGCAGCTTGATTCCTACTCTGGTTTTCACATCACTAAATAATTTATAGACTTCCAGGTGGACTTTACATTTACGTCTGCAGTTCCAACATGACAGTGAAGGTTTCTGCACTGCAGAAACCAGACATTCACCTCCAGATGGACGAGTCTCAACTCAGAGGCGTCTTCTTTTGTTTAGACACATTTCATAAATGACCTAATGAGAAATACTGTAATATTAAAACACAGGAGTCGTTCCTGTCAAATACAAGCTGTCTCTCAATGGGTCAGCATGTTACTGCCTGGTGATATAAATAATGGAGATGAAGCTTGACATATTTATGTCTAAGGCTCTTATTATGAAGTAGGACAGGAAATAGTACTTGAGTTGGGTTAATAAAGCTGGTTGGGCAACATGCCAGAATTTTAAATCATTTTGGTTGCAGGATGTTGAGTTCCTAGTAGAAAATAGTTACAGATGAGAAATGATTTATCTTAAAGCAGTGTAAGGAAATATTTCAGCTGGCTGGTGCATAGTTTAATTTAAAGGACTATTTCACTGTTTTTTAGAATGCTGGAGTACATTTTATACTAAATATTCAATTGATTGAGATGTTTAATTCCACACAGAACAGATTGTTAAAGGTTAAACTGAGTTTTGGGAAACCATTTATTTCATTTTATTCATGCAAACGCAAAAGACCATTTCTAATGTTTTTTTTGGCAGAAGAACCGACCTGCATGTAGATGGACACAGGCGTGAAAAGATAAGAATATTTAAAACATAAGTTTGTAATTTGAAAATCCTCTTCTTCATTTTATGATTTTCAAAACAAAAACAGAGCAGAACAGCAACAGAAGCTGAATATGTTGTTCCAACCCTGTAATCTGTAGTTCTTCAAGATTAGATATCAACAAATGAAGTTGAATAAATAAAGCAATCACATGGCCAAAGGCCTCACCTTTGAGATGTTTACATATTACATATCGTTACATATCGTTTACATATTTAGTTTATTCTAAAAAACTGTTTTTAGAATGAGAAATATACTTTAAAACACAACTCCAGGTTTAGAATAAATCTGGTTTATTTATGTCACATTGATCTGCAGCAAATGTCACCTCCAATCAAATTTATAAACATAAAAGATATACCTATAATAAGATCAGGCTAATTCAAATACATATATTACAGTTTGATCCAAGTGATAATATCACACAGTTATGTTCATTTTTCCAGATTAAAAAACAAATGAAATAGTTAAATAAAAGTGATGTAATTCCTTTCTGGAGGAGCATTTAGCATCAAGCTTACTGTTCATTTCTTTGATAGAAATAATATATGTAAATGTTTTAGATTTATATCAGCATCATAATCCTGCTGAAATCAGAGTTTTCCCGCCGTCTGCTGAAATATTTCATGCACTGCGTTGACTCAGCGCCTCTCAGGCAGAATAAGGACAGAACATGTACAACACGGTGATTAGCCGCCGTGCAGCTGTGTGTGGTCTGTTTACATGAGCCGTAATGTATTGTCGAAACGTACCTGAGCGATGAGAGTTTCTCATGTACAGCGCGACACGCCGCTGTGAAACGTTGGACTTTGATCCTTTAATGCGGCCCGGTTTTAGCGGTAAGCTCCTCGTTTATCCGCTGTGAGAAAAACTCTGAGGCGCCTCTGACCTTTGACCCGCTCAGGTTGGTTCAGGAAACCCTCCGGTGTTGCAGGCATGAGAACAGCGCAACACAAGCGAGCTATCAAACAAAGAGCAAGACCAAAACAATCACACACAGGTGTCATAAATAATGTCAGTGACACCAGCCCAGATGCTCAGCCATCCCTACTCCACTCAGGCCTAGTCAAAGCACATTAAAGGTGCTTTGTGTCGCAGCACAAGGCTGAGCATTGTTCTTTGTTCAGTGCCGTCTAACTGGAGGTGTAAACAGAAAGGTTGGCTTACAGCTGGGCTCAGGTGTTCAGGAACAGAAACATGCGACTCTGTCACCAGCAGACTTTATTTATTCAGAACAAAAGTAAAACTGTTTCCATCCGGAGGCGTCAAGGAAAAGCGTTAATTATGTGTCATGAAGCTTGAGATCAAAAATAAGCAAATGCATGTTGGAGAAATTAGATTTTTATAGCAAAAATAAAACATACCAGAGCTGGAAGTTACATTTACTGGGAAAAAATAACTTTTAGGAGTATTTTATAAGTATCTGCTCTTTCTTGAGTAAAATTTCTGGATTTTCTACCGACTGAATGAAAAACAAACATGTTTTAACCAAAGATTCACCAGACAGACACAAACACGCACAGATTCAGTTAAAGTTCCATCTTTATTGAAAGAAAGTGATTTTATTTGCCTGATTCTAATATTTTTTGAATTAGTCATTTCCATCCTAAAAATACCAAAATTTCCACTTAACTTTATATTTTGATGATGTAATTTTTAAATATTAAATGACTGATAATTTCATCATTTACTCAGTACTAGAGTAGATTTTTTTCCCCAGTAATTTCTTGGTACTTTTTACTTTTACTTCAGTAAACGTAGTCTTACTTAGTTTTAATTACTCTGCCTACGTCTGCCTTCAACTAAGACTAAAAATATCCTGACATTTAAAATAACAAGGAGCTAAAATTGCCCTAGTTAACTTAACCTCCAGCAAACATACTTTTTGACAAAGTAGTTTCTGCTGTTTGCCAAATAAACTGACTCACATCAGGACTTTATGACGGTTACCCGAATCTCACGTTGGCACATTTCTAACTTTGATTTGCTCTGGTTTCCATTTCACTGCTAAGGTAAACATGCTTTGGTCTCATCTGCAAAAACAATCATGTCCTTCAGAAACCATCACTTTGTTTAATCGAGACCGAGGCAGATTTAGGGTTAAAAAGGCGCTAAATGTTTTGTATGAAAAATAAAACTAATCAAAAACATGGCTAATAAAAGGAAAGCTCTTTGTGTTTCTAATGTTTTCCATTTAGGAAGATCTAAATATGTTATGAAACGTTTCCATCTGCATCAGCTCCATTTGATGAAGTGCTGAATTCTTAAATTTCAGCCACACGAATTATTCATAGGGACACAAAATAACAAAAATAATTAAAACTTTTCCATTTAGACACCAACAGTTTCATCTTTACATTTACATTTCATACATGAAAACCAATTTCACACTCTGTCCTCCTTTCACCTTTCTCTGCTAAAATACCTCCAGTTTTCTTACAAACCATTTTAAAAGGCTGACTGAACACAAATGAACTCCGTTTGACTCCAGTTTTCCATTCTGAACAAAGTTTACATGTTTTCTCACATCCTTACATTTTGTACTTCAGAAGAAGTACAAATACTTTTATGAAAAAATGCTCCAGCAAAAGGACAAGGTGAACTGTTTTAATCAAGAACTAATTTTCACCTTCAGAAATACAAAGTGACTGAAATACTTAAAGTTCTGCTCATACAAAACACATTATTTTTCCTCTTTTCTTGGTAACATCTATGCTGCATCCAACTGAATGGAGAATTACTGACACTATTACATGTTTTTTGTGCAAGTGGCTTTTTACCGTTATTAACCAGCCATGCCTGAAAGTATAAGGAATAGAAAGTACAGATATTTCTCCTAAAATGTAGAGAATAAAATTAAAAAGTCGCCAGAAAGATAAATACCCAACTAAGGTACAGCAACAAAGTACACTGGTAACTTAGTATTTTAATAGTTTTAATACCCTCAAAAAGCAGTTTATGTGTTTTTAACAGTGGCTGGTTGGTTGAATGTTTCCTGGTTTCCCTGTGAATAATTTAAACATTTCAACAACAGAGCTAAATTTCAGATAAACTGCATTTTTTCAAGATTTATTTTGGTAAATGTATAGCTTGTGATTTTAGCGATAACACAGAGTGGGAAAATGTAAGCATGGATTTGGATTATGTATAAAAAGATTACATTTTTAGACACTAATCAACTCTTCCTCAACATTGTGAGGATGTTCAGATGTATGTAGGATTGTTTGTCTTTCTTTAACTTGAGGACATTTTATGCCTAAAAATTAACCAAAATGAGACAGTTTGAAGCAGAAAGAGGTTTAACAAACTGAGCTTCAGAGCTTCAATATTAAACCCACAACCAAACTGATGTGACCTTTTCTTTTTCCTCTATCCTACAGCTGAAAATTACTTCTTTTGTCAAAGTTAAATGAGGTCCTGTATTCTTCCATTAATGTATTTTAATGCCCATGTTTTAAAAAAAGAGTTTTAATCCAGTTTTGCCAAACTTTTCTAAACTATTGGGGATTGCAATAGCGACACAAAAACAGCAGACGTGCAGCAGTAACCTAAGACCTCAGAGACACACGTGCAGCAGTAATGTAAGGCCTCAGAAACACATGTGCAGCAGTAATGTAAGGCCTCAGAGACACATGTGCAGCAGTAATGTAAGGCCTCAGAAACACATGTGCAGCAGTAATGTAAGGCCTCAGAGACACATGTGGAGCTGTAACCTAAGGCCTCAGAAATACATGTGCAGCAGTAATGTAAGGCCTCAGA